>CAUYLG010002945.1:0-198344 GCA_963573385.1 Cacajao melanocephalus
CAACAGACCCCAGTGTGTGATGCTCCCCTCCCTGTGTCCATGTGTTCTCATTGTTCAACACCCACCTATGAGTGAGAACATGTGGTGTTTGGTTTTCTGTTCTTGTGTCAGTTTGCTGAGAAAGATGATTTCCAGATTCACCCAGGTCCCTGCAAAAGACATGAACTTGTGATGAGTATTTTAAGTATGTAGGAAGTCTTTGTAGGTACTACAAGGAATGCTTGGTTAGACACAGGCATTGCATCATATCTGAAGTGTTGTGTATACTGCTGATACTCAGTCTAATAAAATTTAATACTCCTAAATTGAAATACAGAAGTGTAGTATGCAAAAAGAGATAGAGTCTGGTAACAAATTTTTCAAACCTGTTCTGGGTGAACTGGGGCAAATTCATTTTCTCTCTGGGTTTCAACATTACCATCTTTAATAAGCCTTAAAAAGCAGTATATTTTCTGGAGCTCTCCTCAAGTGATCTGTGGGAACTCCAAACACCTCAAATTTATCCTATAATGTTTAATCCTAATGGAGGAAGGGGGCTTGTGCATACTTACCGATTATTTCATTCAAATTCTATATGGCATTTGTTGTTTTCCTCCTGTCCTCTGAAGCTGAAGAGATATTGGCAGCCTCACCAGTATCTGTGTGTGTTTTGTTTGTTTGTTTGTTTTTTACTTTTTAGCAATAACCATTCTAACTGATTTGAGATGGTATTGCATTGTGGTTTTGCTTTGCATTTCTCTAATGATTAGTGGTGTTGAGCAGAACACTGTGTGCCATGTTCCAAAGGGCTCCTGATATGGTTTGGATTTGTGTCCCCACTCAAGCATCCCGTCAAATTATGGTACTCCGTGTTGGAGGAGGGTCCTAGTGGGAGGTAATTGGATCATGGGAAAAGATTATCCCCTTGCTGTTCTCATGACAGTGAATGAGTTCTCAAGTGATCTGGTTGTTTACAAGTGTGTAGCCTGGCCAGGCACGGTGCCTCACGCTTGTCATACCAGCACTTTGGGAGGCTGAGGCGGGCAGATCATGAGGTCAGAAGTTTGAGACCAGCGTGACCAACATGGTGAAACCCCATCTCTACTAGAAATACAAAAATTAGCTGGATCTGGTGGTGCGCGCCTGTAATCCCAGCTACTCAGGAGACTGAGGCAGGAGAATGGCTTGAACCCAGGAGGTGGAGGTTGCATTGAGCCAAAACTGTGCCACTGTACTCCAGCCTGGGTGTCAGAATGAGACTCTGACTCAAAAAAAAAAAAGTGTGTAGCACCCCACCCCTTCACTCTCTTCCTCCTGCTCCAGCCATGTAGGACGTGCCTGCTTCCCCTTCACTTTTATCATGATTGTAAGTTTCCTGAGGCCTCCCCAGCCATGCTTCCTGTACAGCCTGTGGAACTGTAAGTCAATGAAACCTCTTTTCTTTATAAAT
This sequence comes from Cacajao melanocephalus, assembly GCA_963573385.1. Lineage (NCBI taxonomy): Eukaryota > Metazoa > Chordata > Mammalia > Primates > Pitheciidae > Cacajao > Cacajao melanocephalus. The sequence goes on from CAUYLG010002945.1 coordinate 1,430, forward strand.
CACCCAGTTTCAGATAGTTCTTTATAGCAATACAAGAATGGACTGATAGAGCTCTTTGCCACCTGCACTATCTCTGTTACCTAAGCTAATAATGATAAAAGAAACATCTACTATTTATTGAGTTTATGCTAGTGTAGCAGTCTATACTAAGCTCTTTAAATGGATTATCTCATTTATTCATGACTATCTTATGAGAAAGATACTAATCATAGCCATGTTTTATAGATGAGGAAAGTGAGGCATAGAGAGATTATATATATAACTTGCCCAAATTCACATGGCTTGGAAGTGACAGAGCAAGAATATGTATCCATATCTGTCTCTCTCCAGAGCTCAAAATCAACCCATAATAGGTACTATTATAAAATAGTACTAACTTATGTTCCCACTATCATGTGAGACCTGAGGGACATAGTACTTAGACTTGTTCCTTCAGTGACTAGACCACTGCCTTTCAGCTGGGTGTACGTCTCTTGCCCCATCTTCCCCTATAGTGTATTCTTTTTTAAGAAGTATCCCTTTCCTCCATTTAAAAAAAGCTCATTCTCCAGACAAGTTTGATCTTAAGCTGGTTTTTGTATATGTTTATATTTTGTGGTTTTGCCAGAATTTTATAAGCTATTTCATTTTACCAGTTAATCTCTTTAGTATATCCTTTTTGCTAATGGTACATTTTACCTAACTGGCTTGTCATTTAACTTTCTAGGTTCTATTGATTTTTTTCTATATTGTAGTGTTTGCAGAATGCTTTATCATTTTTATTCAAGTGTTTAATTATCTTGGTTAATTTCTCTCCTTTACTTTTTTGTGTTTTTTTTTCTCTTCTTTACATTAATATATTGGTAGACCCTATAAGAATACGGTAAGTTTAAAACCATTATTTCCACTTAGTGCTTCATGTTTGAGTATTGGTTTTAGATCATTTTACTACTTTTAGATTTTATCTTATTTCATTGACTGTTTTATTTTATAAAAGCCTATTTTGTCTCATTTATAGTACAGTATCTCTTTTATGCTTCAGGGAATGGGGGAGAGACTGGAGATTGACGGGGGTGAGAGTAAGTATGAAGAAGATCTATGTGTATGTTTGTGCCCAACACAGTCTGTTCCCCAAGAAGGAGAGATAGAACCTCTTAGTGAATCTGCTTTGTATGCTGGCTTTGTCAGGGTTCTCCCTTCAGAAAAGGACTTTTGAGCTCAAGATTAGTGCTAATGGTCCAGTAGTAGTACCAATAGTGATAGTGGCAGCAACTACCGTTTGATAGATCAAGCATGGAACGAGGTGTTTATGGCATATCTTTATTGTATCTTCTCAATATCCTACAAGTAGGCATTGGTAGTTTCACTTTATTCACGAGGTTTACAAGGAGGTTGGAACTCTGTGAGATTAAATCATTTGTTAAGAAGTCTGGATTTGAATCCAGATCTGTCTCAGTTGTAAAACTCTTGTGTTTTTATATTTATGTTTTATGTAGAGGACTCCTGAACACACATACCTATGGAAAAACATTATTCCCTTAAGGAGAGAGGAGAGATTTTCCAAGGATTCTCCCCTTCCACCTGAATTCATCTAGTTCTTATCATAAAGGGAACCCTCTCCACTCCAACCAGGCATCTGGATCAATTGACTGTGCAGTACCAAAGTTTTTTGTCAGCTTAGCTGATACAAAGATCCAGTGTTCATGGGGGCATAACAACCTCAGTATGAAATTTTGTCACCTTGGCTCACTTTCCTACTTCCAACTTGGCTCAAATAAGCTGCTTTTGGTATTCAAAAACCCCTATAAGCAGGCTTGCATCCCAGCTGTTTTATCAAGGCAATGTATCACTTTTGCCTCTCTGTTAATGAGCAGTAGAAGTAGCTTTCCTAACCAAATTCTGTGTGTTTTTGTAAACAGACCTGCTGATGCACTGAATATTTTCCTCTTTCCTTCTATTTTTTTTTCTCTTGGTTATTTAAACAGTTAAAAACCCACCCAAGAAGAACATGATGGCAAGCATCCAACAACAACACCTATTTACCAACTAAGATAAAGTTTAGTTTTGCAACCATAGTAACTACTGCTACCTGCTATGTAACTTACTCTTGAAGTTCATTGTATATTGAAAATAATTTACGTGAAACCACTTAAGGCTACCTCTTAAGTGGCCAGAAAGCCTAATCTGCTACCACCTTTCTCTTTACGGAAGTTTTCTTTTTTTCTTTCTAAAGTTTATGTATTTATTTATTTATTTTGAGATGGAATCTGGCTCTGTCACCCAGGCTGGAATGCAGTGTCATGATCTCAGTTCACTGTAATCTCCATCTCCCAGGTGCAAGTGATTCTTCTGCCTCAGTCTCCGGAGTAGCTGGGATTACAGGTGCCCGCCACCACACCTGGCTAATTTTTGCATTTTTAGTAGAGACAGGGTTTCGCCATGTTGGCCAGGCTGGTCTCTAACTCTGACCTCAGATGGTCCTCCTGCCTCAGCCTCCCAAAGTGCCAGGATTACAGGCATAAGCCACCACACCCAGACCCTTCTGAAGTTTAAAAGCACATTTGGATGTAACATAATAATTTTTCTTTTCCTATTGGAAAATTCCCAGAAAGATGTATAAGAGTCTTTTGTACCTTCTTGTTTGTAAAAGTTCAATTTATTGTCATAAGAAGGTAACTGAAAGAACTACTAAATATTGATAAGGAGCATAAATCTATTACGTGCTAGTTTTATAATACTGACTTACTAGGGGATCTCTGGAAAGATCACAGTGCTGGGGATCAGGAAAGTCTGCTGTTCTAACAGTCAACCATAAGATATTGGGCATGTCACTTTACCTAAATCTCAGTTTTCCATATATTTAAATGTGTGTGTGAGGGAAAAAGAGTGAGATCAGATGGTCTTTGTATCTCTAATAGAATCTTTGGTATATATGTCATCTGTTAGAGGACAACCCCATCTCCAGCTCTCAAATGAGAAAGAACAGTATAGAATTATGGATTTGGAGCTGAGAGAACGTAGCTTCAGGCAGTAATTCTCAATTTATTTTCTCTTGTCTCTGACTCCACACTTTGCCCTCCTTTGTCATACTGAATCGGGACTGTGAGATGTTTCTCTTTTGCCAGCTGGCTTGTTGTTAGGCTTTGTCGATAGAGGACGCTGGGGGGACATTGCAAGGCAAGACAAGGAAGAAGCTTCCCTTATTTCTGTGTTTTTTCCTCCAGTGGGATCAGTGTCCTGAGTTACAGTTGCTTTTAGCTTAGTAGCTTTTTCTGATCAGCCGTAGTCTGCATCTTCTGGCACGATTTTTTCCCACCACAGAAGTCGTCTTCACAGTTCAGCTGTGTTCTATGCTCTCCAGCAAGTTTCTCAGCTACCCAGTGATGGATTGCATCTGAGGTTCAGCCGTAGCATTAAACTTCTGACAAGTCTCTCCCCCACTGGCATGCTGTGTGTTTCCCTGGTAGTCATATCACTTCACTCAGAGGACTGAATCTCAGCCTTGGGGAGGGCTTCTTCAGTTTCTATGTACCTGCTATGTTCCTAGAATCCTCCTTTACCCCTTTTAGCAGTTAACTAGTTAACTACGTAACAATTATTATACTTTTTATTAGTCAAAGTACAAATGGGGTTTCTCTATGTCTCCTGAATAGCTCCAGACTGATAAATTTAATAACTGTATATATATATGTGTGTATATATATGTGTGTATATATATGTGTGTGTGTATTTTTAATGACGTGATAGAGGTCTAAATGAACTAACTACAAATAAGATTTTTGAAGGTAAGATTAGAAAAGAACATTTAAATGTCTGAAAAATACATGAGCAATGTTTATCCTCACATTTAGAATTTGCCCCATTTATATTTGGGCCAGCTCTGTTAGCAAAGGGGGCCTGAGTGTAGAGAAAAGTTTAGGAAAATGAAAATAATAAAAACACTTAATTATTGAGTTCCAAAACACTGACTTCAGAACAATTAAATTAATAAAGTAGTTTTACTATTTTTTTTGAACTCAGTGAAAGTCTTTAAAAATTAAATTGTTTTTAACTCATGATTTGTTAACTCAATAAATGTGTTTGCAATTTAACTGCTTTTGGAGTTGCTGTTTTTGAATGTAATAAAAGTTTTTAATCTTTTTCCTTTTATTACCTTACTCGTTTTAAAGGCTCTCAATCAAACTTTTCTCTCTACTTATATAGCCCCAAGGACCAATTTACAGAGTATCAGTGCCCTGCAGGAAGCAGGTAGACACTGCCTATAAGTTAGCTGACGCCATGGTGAAATAGATGTGAGGACAGTAAATTCCATATGTAGACAAGTAATTCAAGCTTCCAGGCACTCTCTTCACTCCTCATATTTCACCTATATGATTCTCCCCAACCCCAACTCTTGGCTGATGCTTTTGTGTCAAACTGAAATCATCAGAGGCATTGCTCATTTTCCTACCACCAACCCTACAAAAATGTAATCTGTAGTCACTTCCTTTTTCCTCCACATCTAATTACTACAGAAAGAAATGAGTTTCTCTTATCAAAAGCGAACTCCTCTGTACCCTGGATCCCATCGTCTCCTGCTTTCACGAGGCTAATTAAGTCTGTTATCAACACTTCCTCTTAAATTTTATTATTTTCATTAACATAAAAATGAACTATAATATTTTCTTGTTTTGTCTCACACATTTTTTCTTATTTTACTTCTGAGATACATGTGCAGAACATGCAGGTTTGTTGCATAGGTATATATGTGCCATGGTGGTTTGCTGCACCTATCCAACCTGTCATCTAAGTATTAAGCCCTGCATGCATTAGGTATTTGTCGTAATGCTCTCCCTTCCCTTGCCCCCCTCCCACCCCGACTGGCCCCGCTGTGTGTGATGTTCTCCTCCCTGTGTATGTGTTCTCAATGTAACTCTTACTTATGAGAGAGAACATACGGTGTTTGATTTTCTGTTCCTGTGTTAGTTTGCTGAGAATGATGGTTTCCATCTTCATCCATGTCCCTGAAAAGGACATAAACTCGTATTTTTATGGCTGCATAGTATTTTATGGTGTATATGTGCCACATTTTCTTTATCTAGTCTATCGTTGATGAACATTTGGGTTGGTTCCAGGTCTTTGCTATTGTAAATAGTGCTGCAGTGAACATGTGTGCCTGTGTCAGGATATGAACAGACACTTCTCAAAAGAAGACATTTAGGCAGCCAACAAACATATGAAAAAAAGTTCATCATCACTGGTCATTAGAAAAATACAAATCAAAACCACAAGGAGACACCATCTCAAGCCAGGTAGAATGGTGATTATAAAAAAAAGTCAGGAAATAACAGATACTGATGAAGCTGTGAAGAACTAGGAATGCTTTTACACTGTTGGTGGGAGTGTAAATTAGTTCAACCATTGTGGAAGACAGTGTGGCTGTTCCTCGAGGATCTAGAACCAGAAATACCATTTAACTGAGCTATAATATTTTCAGACCTCTTGTCCCCATTTTCATTTCAGATTTTCTCTTGAACCCAATGCTGTCATCCTCTTGTCCATACCCCACTCCATTGAAGCAGTTTTAGCCAAAATCACAAACTCCTTCCTTGTAATCAAACTTAAAGCAAATGTCCCAATCCTCATTTTACTCAATCTTTCTGCGAGTGTTGACCACTCCTTACTTGAAACAGTTCTCTCTTGTAGCTTCCATAACACTATAGTCCCATGATTGTCTTACTGGATATTCAATTTTAGTTGCTTTGATGGCACATTGTCTTCTAAATATTGGGATTCTTCAAGAATACATTCATCTCTTTTTTTCTCTTTGCATTCTTTTCTCAAGGGATTTTCTCAATTCCAGTGGATGTAACGACTGTTGGTATGGCCTGAATTGTGACCTCAATAACGAGGGTGGTACCAGTCTGAAGTTAGGTAGTTGCTGAGCAGATGTTCTCACAGAAGTATTTGTATCTGTGTGTAAGGTTGTAATGGCCGGATTCTTTTCTTTCTGTCAGACATTTACATTATCTATATTTACTTACAAAATCATTCCCCATCTAATTAATCTATACTTTTTGTTACATGATCTACTTAGAGGTTATCATGAGGATTGACAGGGTCAAAGAATGCTTGTTTTACCTTTTTGCTACTTTGCTATCTCAGAAATATTTACTGGTTCATTAATGATAATCTAAGTATTTCTAATATAAATAACTAAGATTCAGTATCTAATTTGTCTATTACATAAATGTTTCTAGAATACCAATCATACATCAGATAATGGGGATATAACAGTGAACACTGACAAGAACAACACTATTCCTTCCCTCAAACAATCTAGAGACCTGAGAGACATAGGTAGGTACAACCACACAGTAGGTAAATTAAAAAAAAATGAAAATAACACTCGTAAGTTCCCATAGCAGTGCTATAATAAATCAGATATATACAATTTACTGTAGTTTGGAAGTTACTACAGTTTTCCCAGTTTGCAAGTTACTAATATGGGATTTAAAGAGAATAGATAATTATAGATCCACTTTAACCCAGGAATCCCATTTTTGGAAACATGTATCAAGAAAGTGACTAAAAAGGAAAAGAAAAGCCTCTTTTGTACAATGATATTTCTATCTGCACCATCTATAATAACAATTTGGAAATAACAAAAATTCGTATGTTTGGGGAATTGTTAAAATATTGATAGTATAATATCTTAGGTTCAGTTTTCATAGGAAATAGATCCAGAGGCTAAGATTCAAGTAAAATTAGTTTATTTGGGAGGGAAACAATCATCAGTAGGATAGTATGGACATGAAACAGGGAAGGCAGAAGATGCATTCTGGTGTATGAATAGCCTAATTGCTAGAAGTCATAGGTTGAGATCTTTTCCATGAGGCATAGCAGAAACGGCTTTTCGTGGTTGAAGATAGGGTGGCAAATATCTCTTATTCACAGATACCAAAACTGACAGTTTTAAGTAGTCTGGAGCATATTGAAAGGTCAGCTAATGTAACAGTGCAATGATATATTTCCATTAAATGTAAAAAATTAGTAAACCATGTAGATATTTGTAAACAAGTAGAAGAAAAATTTTCCAAACAAATAAAGAGCACAATACTATTCATACAGTGTATATAAGCATGGAAAAAGTAGTTATGTCATTAGAACACATATAATCTTATTTTAAAAAGTGTTGAACAGATACTTTTTTAATATTATAAAGGTATCTAATTAATTAAAATGTTCCAGCAATGTTAATTGAAAGACCCTTCAATTAGACATCAATAAACTGATACCTTTTAAATGCTAACAGTGATGATATTACAGAGGTAGAATCAGTGAAAGTTAGTGAAATCTTGGGTTTGGTAGAGGAAGAATAAAAGTCATCAGGATGCACTGAATGTTGTGACTACTCAAATGGATGGCAACATCTTTAACAGTGCTAGAGAAGTCAGAAAGATGATCTTATATTAAGATAGCAAATAATTAGGTAAAGATGAAGGACTTTGATGTTGTTAGGAGTGTTTTTAAACGTAACATTAAGGCCTTGAGATATTCACCTAGGATACCAATCTCTGAAAGGTAGAGAAATGAATATTGGCGAAAGTTTAGAAATAAAGGTGAAATTAATGTCACACATGTAGGTTACCGCCCCAAAGTGCTGAAAAAGGTACTTAAGGAGAAAAAATGATTCCTTTTAAAGGGAATGGTTTTCTTCTTAATTATTCTAATAATTTATTTTAACTCTCATCTTTCCAACAGAGATTAGGAAGACAATCTTTGCTAATTAATTTCCACAATGCAAGTTTTAATGAAAGGAGACAAAACACTTGAGGAGGCAAAATAATTAGTAGATACTGTTAGTTTATACATTTTATTCTTATCAGAACACAGACATTTGTTGCCTGGCGCCTTCGCTGGCATTAATCTCATCTTGTATCACTGGACTGTTGCCATTGCTTGGTTTCAACAGAGTGAAGATATCTGCTTGTTTTACTCTTAGATTGTCTCTGATAAAAGGATGAAAGGAGTTAAAATTACACAAGGAACTCCTTTGTCACTACTTTCATGGTTTTCCTTAAGATGCTCTAGACATTGACATAAGTAGGCCACAGTGTTTTATTAACGTCAATTAACAAGAAAGCAACATTTCTTTTAGTTGTGCCATTAATATGGGCAAGGGATAAAGAAAGTGCAATAAATTTCTAATTTAAATTTGGAACTCAGTTAAGGGAGAAAGTTTGAGTTGTGCATGTTTGCAGTTCTGAGTCATGGCCAATTTTTTTTTAACATAAGCCATCTGCCAGTATAATACTTTTAATGATACATTTACTTGAAATTCTTTTCACATGCTCCCCTGAGTTCCTGTACTCAAACAGATCAGAAAGAATATTTGGCTTAGGCATTGGGGCTTCTGTGATCTACTGTCTCCATTGATTTTAGTTGACAATAACTTTCATCATTCAGTGTGTCTTCTCAGGGGCTAATATTCCATTTATCTTATCTTTTTATTCCTGAAGATCTTTGATATGGTTTAACAGCAGTACATAAGCTTTATAAGCTGACGTGTTTGGATTTTGCTGAGAAGCTGTGTTTCACAGGAGCTAATATGTGGCCATCTGATGTTTTAAATCTTACCAACATTAATTTTTTTTTGGCGGGGGACAGTCTAAATAGAGTCAAAACTTGATTTTCACAGAAGGATTTTCAGAGCTTCACCGATTAGGCTATTTAAAGGAGTGACCTTTTGTTCTTACTTTTATTTATTTGTTTTTCTGGATTTATTATTCATGATTACTTTTAGAATCAGAACATCTACAGTATGTTTCACTTCTTAGTTTGTTATATTTTTACTATTTATTGATAAATCTCACTTTGTCTCCAATATTTGCAGAACTATTTTATACCAATTTTTTTTTAAATTTTCAGTGTATTCGATACTTAACATCAGACTTACTCATTACTTATTTCCAAAATCCTGTCAGAGTTTCAGAAGACTATTTCAATACAGTGTGTTTATTTGTTGAACACATAGTTACTAAGGACTTACCCTTCACTAGGTTCAACATGAGGCACTGGAGATACGGAGATGACTGAGGCACAATATACTGGGAAAGGGTGGAGATTTCTGAGTCAAACCTGGATTTGAGTCCCAAGTGTGATGGAGAACTTTATGTGTCAACTTGGCTAGGCTATGGTGCTCAGTTGTTTTGTCAAACACCAGCCTAGATTTTGCTGTGAAAGTATTTTTTTAGATGCAATTAACGTTTAAATCAGTTGACTTTAGACCCTAAAAGCAAAGACTGAAGTTTCCCAGAGAAGAATAAATTTAGCCTCAATAATGTAACATAGAAGTCCTGCCTGAGTTTCCAGCCTGATTCCCTGTGGAATTCAGACTCAAAACTGCAGCATAAACTCTTACTTGAATTTCCAGCCTCTGGCTTGCCCTATGGAATTTTAACTTGCCAACATCTCTCTCTCTCTCTCCCTCTCTCTCTCTCTCTCTCTGTCATATATATACATTTATATGTAATTAGATATAGATATGTAGCTATAGATATAGATAGATATGTAGCTATAGATATATAGATATATAGCTATAGATAGATATGTAGCTATAGGCATATATATAACTACATATCTATATCTAATTACATATATATTATATAGACATAGCTACATATCTACATGCATATATTTGTGTGTATGTACACATAGAGATATCTATATAAATATATGTATGTGTATAAATATATATTTGTGCATCTATACATAGAGATATCTATAAAAATATCTATACCTATATCTACATTATAGACTATTGATTATATTTCTCTAAAGAACCCTGACTAACCAGCTCTTTTACATACCAGTTAGACTGGTTAATTTGCCTGTCTGAGCCTCAATTTCTTCTTCGGTAAATGGATCTTACTGAGGATTAAATGAATCAATGTATGTGAAAGAACAAACACTATACCTGGCACACATATTAAGTACTCAACAAATAGTAACTCTAGCTTCATAAGTTATTTAGTGACTAAAGGGTTAGATATGATATAGGCAGTACTAGAGATAGAAATTGCTAGGAGGGAACAGAAGAGAGGAATTATCTAAGTCTTGGGATGGGGCAATCAGAAAAGACTTTCTGGAGAAATGGATACTAAAACCAAGTCTTAAAGTTGTGAGTAGAAAGATTCATTCATATAACTGAATTTGCTCACAAGAGGTGTTGTGCACTGACTCTATGCTAGACCCTCTGATGTGCATTGGAACAATAAAAGTAAATAATATATAGACAATTTATTAGATCTAGAATGACGAAAAAGAGGACGCTTAGAGAAAATGGATGTTTAAGTACCCAAGTAGAACCATGGCTTGTGGAGACTAATTCAGATGTTGAAGCTGCCTCTGAAGAGGACATAGGGCTTTTCAGCTGCCATGTTTTAGTAGCATCCCTGTCTCAGTTGTGCCTGAGTCACAGGACCCGACTGGAAAGGAATGATTTAATTCTAATCCCAGAAAAAGGCAGGGGTAATGGAGGCTTGAATTCAGTTTCTGCCCATACTCCTGCCTCACTGTTAAGGCAATTGTAAATGAAACAGAGTAGTTGAGAGGAAACCTCGATTTTTTCACCCAGATATAATAGGTCTTCTAGAAAGAAGTAAAAGAAAAAATAATGGTTAAAAATATTTAAAGATGTAATAGCTAAAAAAATTCACAACTAAAAGATTTGAGTCTATTACTGAACCACAACAATATTGTGCAGAATAAATATATTAATGTGTATACATATAATTATATATGTATATATATATGTGTGTGTATACACAGAATAAATTTATTAATGTGTATACATATAATTATATATATGTGTATATATGTGTGTGTGTGTCTATACACACACACACACACACAATTGCATTGAGCAGGATCTACTTATGGGATGAAATAACAAAATAACTTGACTTTTTTTTGCCCCTTACTGATTTTTTAAATTTAATGAATGAGTTATTTCTCTTCAACTGGGAAAGAACTCTAGATAGTCCCACTACTTTTCTGATTATACTTAGATAAATGAAAGCTGATTATCACTTTCATCATCAAGCGCTATATAAATTCAGAAATTAAAATGTTAATTTTCATATAATTATTGACATTTCAATGTTCAATTTAGAACTTTCTTGTCTCCTTTTTCTAGGACTTTTTAGTGGGAAGCCTAAAGTCATGGATAGAGGGTGGGTATAGTAGGCTTCATTTCTCATTCTTTTCCACATCCTTTCCAACATTGGAATACAATGAGGAGGGCATTAAGAAGAGAAAACATGCTGTTACGTGGCAGGCTGCCTAGAAGATTGGCCTGGAAATGTTTCAGAGCTAACTGTGTTTTCCATGGCACACATGATTCTTCAGACCTTGCTCCAGCTCACCCCCATCATTAAGGATGTATCATCTGACATTCTCTTGGTACAACTAAACGAATTTCTATTTCCGTTGGTCACTTACTCCTAGGAATCCAAAGGTCTATCCCCAATGTTTTCCTACTGAGGTTAATGTCAATTATAGTAAAATATAATTTATTTTATTATACACAGTATTTTCAAATATTTTTAGTTTTGAAAAAATGTTTAGAAAAAATATGTGGACATGTGAATGCTCTGGATTATTGTTTAATGATATGTTCCCATATGTTAACATTGATTGTATATAAATGGCTTTTGAGTCAAATAAGTTTGAGAAATGTTGGACAAAATAGAGCAGGCTTATTTTCTCTACAGCTTCGCAGAGCTTTTAATGCACTTTGCTGAACATCAGCTATGTGACTTTAGGGAAATCACCTAATCTCTCTGCACTGTTTCCTTATTTGAAATAGAGATGATAAAATACTTACCTGATAGCATTGCTGCACAAATTAGATTACATGATGTATATCAAGTACTCAGCATAATGCCTGGCCGATAGTAAGTCCTTAAAGTTGGTAGTTATTGATATTTGTTATGATCATGCCTCCTGCTGCTGCCGCTAAAATATTCCAGAGACTTGGTCATAGAAACCTTCTCTCAGAGAACGTCCCTGGACTCGTTCTGCAGAACATACTTTGGGAAATATTGCACTCCCTCTCTTTACTTTTTCTCAACTCTGCTGTCTGTGCTTTGCATCTTCAAAAACTGAAATAGCACACAGAAAACTTCTTTAACTTGAAAATTGGGTATTTTCAGTTATTTCCATTTAGCAGTTATTTGATGAAACATAGGATTATTGAAAATTACTTTTACCTATCTACAATATTATATTGAGCCTCTCCATAATCTTCACACAGCAACTGGCTATACCCAATGTGAATTCTAGAATAGTTTATGAAAACGTTTACTTGCTGATGGCCACTTCGGAGCTTCTAAGGCAGTTCCACAATGTGCAGTTGGTTTGCAAAGCATAGCAGCTTGTGTATATTTCACTCACCCTGGGAATTACAAGATATTTTTCATAAATTGTCTCTTCAGGTCAGGGAATGTTTAAGAATTAACAATCCTTATCAGGCAAAGGTAACCTAGTTTTGCACCCCTCAGGAGTCACCCCTGCTTTCCTAGATCCTTTTCTCTAGCTAAAGTTATAATTGGTATAAGATGAGAATTGCTTTCCCAGTCTTTGACAATTTTGAAGCCTACTTGGAGGAAATCAATGAAAAATTAAGAAAGATCTTCAAGAGTTTTGAAAGAAAGGAGCAACATTAGAAGCTGCTGTGCAACTGAAAACATCTTGCACCTAATTATTCCCTTGGTGTCCCATACCTGTGCAGAGGATGGTGCCTGTGGTTATGTTGAGGAAGAGAAAGAAAAAAAATGGGGCTGTGTTCTTTGTATCTATTTACTGATTAAAAACTCTGGTGTCTAGGAAGCCAAGATGTGATATAACAGACATGCAGAGATCAGGAGATCTGGGTTTGAGGCCTGGCTCAATTCTGTCATTGAATATCTTGTGACTTCCTCTATGTTTCTAAAGGAAGATTATTATGACTTCAATTTCATATATTTTAGCCACTGTATCATCAAGATGAGTTGCTTTTGAGATGTAAGCAATCTTTTAAAGTTAGTTTTCTTCTGTAAAATGTACACACTAAAATTTTGCACAGGAGAAAAAGGCAAATTAAACAGTAAAAATATATATTTGGTGTCCTTGAAGTCATAAGTTTGATAGTGACAAAGTAGCCATAATTTATCCTGAAAGTTCTGTTATTATTGGAGGAAACTGGCCGTTTGTATGTGCTGTTTATGCAGGTGCTTTTCTCTTCTGCCCACCAGATTCCTTATCTGGAAAATGTTAGAGATATACTAAGATACTTTCCAGCTCAAATATTCTTTAAATCTTGACATTTTCAAACGATTGTGTAAGTACTATATCCAGGATTTTTTTCTGACCAATGAAAAACTGTATAAATACAAAAATTAAGTGATTATCTCTATCACACCCCCAATTTAACTACCTCTGTATTACTTAACTCAATTAATAGCATTTCCTTCCCCCACATAAGCCAGTAGCATATAGTCATTCATGCTCTTCCTTCTCTATCTTACCCTAAATTCCAGTAGCTATCAAGTTCAGTAAAATCAACCACAGTAATGTTTGTCTAAACTCTCATCTCCCTAATATTTTCTATATTTAATTTAATAAATTTTCAAAAGTATCTATTTGATCATGCCTTTCCTTTGCTTAAAACTCATTACTAAGTCCTCCTTGTTACTCAGACGTTATATACAAGAATAAATTAGCAATGTGATCTCTAATGAAGACAGTAGAATAGATAATTTCAGCAGCGTAGTTTTGTTCTTAAATCCTAGAGCTAGCTATGGAATTAAAAGTGTTTATCTGAAGATACCTTGAGTCACATAAATACACATAATTATCTATTTTTTAAAGAAATCAATCCATACCTGTGACAAGTTGGATAACATTAAAGGAGCTTTCATCATCTTTTATCATCTTGATTTTATCCTGAAGTATTAACTCATCTGACATTTCATTCTTGGCTTTTAAAGGACTTGAAATATGGTGACCAGCAGAGTCCACTGCAATTTATATTTTAACTTTGGATATGTGCTATTATATCTGAAAAGAATCAATAAAAGGATACTTTTTGAAAACTGAAATTGTAACGACAGGGTACATATATATATGATATATGCATTTTAGTTAGACTGCTGTCTAAAATTCTAATCAATCAACATGTAAACTGTGACCTCCTGTAAAGCATATTTTAGACCTCTTTGCACCTTCAGCAAAGTGTGAAAATTCAGTAAATGTATTCTGTGTTCTGCATCTTTTCCATAAGTATAGCATTATGCTAGCTGCTCTCTATCCTACCTAGTTGGAACATCCAATGATACCTATTTTTAAGAAGCACACAACATAGTTGCGGATAAAATAGGCTTTAGGCTTTACTTTATCAAATACCTAATATGCCCTAATCATACTCTTGTGATGATAAGCATGTGTGAAATACTGGGTGGATAATAGGATGAGAATAGACTGAACATATCCACAGATGTTTGAATTAACAAAAAGTGAACACAAATTTGTGTCACATAAAATTATTTTATGTTACAATATATAGAGAGAGCACATTGGTAGTTGGCCTTATAAGCATTAGGCATCTTTTATTTAACTATTATATTCAACTTAATTTTACTGTCAAGTATATTTTGATGTTTGGAATATACCATTTTAATACAGAAAAAAGTCATACATGATATATAGAATTCTATTTTTGGAATATTTGAATATCTGAAATGCTAAATATTCCAAATATTCAAATAGTCAATTTCATGTAGACACAGTCATAAAATTTTCAAAATGTATTTATTTTGTATTCATTTATTCAACAAATATTTATTGATAGCCTTTCCATAAATTTTGTTTTGTTTTAGTATATTAACTGTCAGCAACAGCGATTTTATTTTATTTTGTTTTACTTTAAGTTCCAGGATACATGTACAGAACATGCAGGTTTGTTACATAGGAATACATGTGCCATGGTGGTTTGCTGCACCTATCAACCCATCATTTAGGTTAAGCCCCATATGCAGTAGGTATTTGTCCCAATGCTTACCCTCCCTTTGCCCGCCATCCTCTGACAGGCCCCAGTGTGTGTTGTTCCCCTTTCTGTGTCCATATGTTCTCATTGTTTAACTCCCACTTATGTCTGAGAACATATGGTGTTTGGCTTTCTGTTCCTGTGTTAGTTTGCTGAGGATGATGGCTTCCAACTTTATCCATGTCTCTGCAAAGGACATGATCTCATTCTTTTTTTATGGCTGCACAGTATTCCATGGTGTATATGTTCCACATTTTCTTTAGCCAGTCATTGATGGGCATTTGGGTTGGTTCCATGTCTTTTCTATTATAAATAGTGCTGCAGTAAACATATGTGTGCATGTGTCTTTATAGTGGAATGATTTATATTCCTTTGGGTATGTACCCAGTAATGGGATTGCTGGATCCATGGTATTTTTGGTTCTAGATCTTTGATGAATTGCCACACTGTCTTCCACAGTGGTCAAACTAATTTACATTCCCACCAATGATGTAAAACCATTCTTATTTCTCCACAGCCTCTCCAGCATCTATTGTTTCTGACTTTTTGATAATCGTCCTTCTGACTGGCATGAGATGGTGTCTCATTGTGGTTTTGATTTCCATTTTTCTAATGACCAGTGATGATGAACTTTTTTTTATGTGTTTGTTGGCCACATAAATGTTTCTTTTGAGAAGTGTCTGTTCATATCCCTTGCCCAGTTTTTGATGGAGTTGGTTTTTTTCCTGTAAATTTGTTAAAGTTCCTTGTAGATTCTGGATAAAAGACCTTTGTCAGATGGGGAGATTGCAAAAATTTTCTCCCATTCTGTAGGTTGCCTGTTCACTCTGATGATAGTTTCTTTTGCTGTGCAGAAGCTCTGGAGTTTAATTAGATCCCATTTGTCAATTTTGGCTTTTGTTGCTATTGCTTTTGGTGTTTTCGTCATGAAGTCCTTGCCCATGCCTATGTCCTGAATTGTATTGCCTAGGTTTCCTTCTAGGGTTTTTATGGTGTTAGGTCTTACGTTTAAGTCTTTAATCCATCTGGAGTTAATTTTTGTAAAAGGTGTAAGAAAGGGGTTCAGTTTCAGTTTTCTGCATATGGCTAGCCAGTTTTCCCAGCACCATATGTTAAATAGAGAATCCTTTCCTCATTGCTTGTTTTTGGCAGGTTTGTTAAAGATCAAATGGTTATAGATGTGTGGCATTATTTCTGAGGTCTCTATTCTGTTCCATTGGTGTATATGGTCATTTTTTGTACCGGTATCATGCTGTTTTGGTTACTGTAGCCCTGTAGTATAGTTTGAAGTCAGGTAGCGTGATGCCTCCTACTTTGTTCTTTATGCATAGGATTGTCTTGACTATACGGGCTCATTTTTGGTTTCATGTACAATTTAAAGAAGGTTTTTTCTAATTCTGTGAAGACTGTCAGTGGTAGTTTGATGGGAATAGCATTGAATCTATAATTACTTTGGGCAGTACGGCCATTTTCACGATATGGATTCTTCCTGTCTATGAAGATAGAATGTTTCTCCATTTGTTTGTGTCCTCTCTTATTTCCTTGAGCAATGGTTTGTAGTTCTCCTTGAAGAGATTGTAAGCTGTATTCCTGGATATTTTATTCTCTTTGTAGCAGTTGTGAATGGGAGTTCATTTATGATTTGGCTCTCTGCTTGTTTATTGTTGGTGTGTAGGAATGCTTGTGATGTTTGCACATTGATTTTGTATCCTGAGACTTTGCTGAAATTGCTTATCAGGTTAAGGAGATTTTGGGCTGAGACGATGGGGTTTTCTAAATATGCAATCATGTTACCTGCAAACAGAGACAATTCGACTTCCTCTCTTCCTATTCGAATATCCTTTATTTCTTTCTCTTGCCTGATTGCCCTGGCCAGAACTTCCAATACTATGTTGAATAGGAGTGTGAGAGAGGGCATCCTTGTCTTGTGACAGTTTTCAAAAGGAATACTTCCAGCTTTTGCCCATTCAGTATGATATTGGCTATGGGTTTGTCATAAATAGTATTTTGAGATCTGTTCCATCAATACCTAGGTTATTGAGAGTTTTAACTTGAAGTGATGTTGAATTTTATCAAAGGCCTTTTGTGCATCTATTGAGATAATAATCATGTGGTTTTTGTCATTAGTTCTGTTTATATGATGGATTACATCTATTGATTTGTGTGTGTTGAACCAGCCTTGCATCCCAGGGATGAACCCAACTTGATTGTGGTGGATAAGCTTTTTGATGTGCTGCTGGATTTGGTTTGCCAGTATTTTATTGAAGATTTTTGCATTGATGTTCATCAGGGATATTGGCCTGAAGTTTTATTTTTTTGTTGTTTCTCTGACAGGTTTTGGTATCAGGATGATCCTGGCTTCATAAAATGAGTCAGGGAGGAGTCCTTCCTTTTCAATTGTTTGGAATAGGTTTAGAAGCAATGGTACCAGCTCCTCTTTCTACCTGTGGTAGAATTCGGCTGTGAATCTGTCTGGTCCTGGGCCTTTTTTGGTTGGTAGGCTGTTAATTACTGCCTCAATTTCAGAACTTGTTAGTGGTCTATTCAGGGATTCAGCTTCTTCCTGGTTTAGTCTTGGAAGGGCGTATGTGTCCAGGAATTTATCCTCTTCTAGATTTTCTAGTTTACTTGTGTAGAGGTGTTTATAGCATTCTCTGACGATAGTTTGTATTTCTGTGGGATCAGTGGTGATATTCCCTTTGTAACCTTTTATTGTGTCTATTTGATTCTTCTCTCTTTGCTTCTTTATTAGTCTAGCTACTGATCTATCTAATTTGTTAATGTTTTCAAATAACCACCTCCTGGATTTAGGGTGTTTGGAGGGTTTTTTTGAGTCTCTATCTCCTTCATTTCTGCTCTGATCTTAGTTATTTCTTATCTTCTGTTAGCTTTTGGTTCAAATATTCTCCTTTAGCTCAGCAAAATTTGTTATTACCCCCCTTCTGAAGCCTACTTCTGTCAATTCATCCATCTCATTCTCCATCCAGTTTTGTGCCCTTGCTGGAGACAGTGCAATCATTTGAAGGAGAAGAGACATTCTCACTTTTGGAATCTTCAGCGTTTTGTGCTGGTTTTTCCTCATCTTCGTGGATTTATCTACTTTTGATCTTTGAGGCTGATGATCTTTAGATGAGGTGTTTGTGGGGAGGGGTCTTTTTTGTTGATGTTGTTGTTGTTGTTGCTTTCTGTTCGTTAATTTTTCTTCTAACAGTCAGGCTCCTCTTCCGTAGGTCTGCTGCAGTTTGCTGGAGGTTCACTCCAGATGCTGTTCACCTGGGTGTCACCAGTGGAGGCTGCAGAATATCAAAGGTTGCTGCCTGCTTTTTTCTCTGGAAGCTTCATTCCAGAGGGGTACTGGCCTGATGCCAGCCAGAGCTCTCCTGCATGAGGTGTCTGTTGACTCCTTTTGGGAGGTCTCTTCCAGTCATGAGGCACGGGGGTCAGAGACCCGCTTGAGGATGCAGTCTGTCCTTTAGCAGAACTACTGCTCTGTGCTGAGATAACCCCCCTTGTCAGGATCAGTGTTCTCTTCCGAGCCGGCAGGCAGGAAAGATTAAGTCCACTCAGTCTGGGACCTTGCAGCACTGCCTAACCTCAGGTGCTCTGTTCCAGGGAGATGAGAGTTTTGTCCGTAAGCCCCTGACTGGAGCTTCTGGATTTCCTGCAGAGATGCCCTGCACAGTGAAGAGGAATCTGGAGAAGCAGTCTGGCCACAGCCACTTTGGTGAGCTGTGGTGAATTCCTCCCAGTCTACTTAGCTCTGTCAGGGGAAAACCAACTACGAAAACCACAGTAATGGTGATCACCCCTCCCCCCACCAAACTCAATTGTCCCAGGCTGACTCCACACTGCAGTACTGGCAGTGAGAGTTTCAAGCCAGTGGTTCTTAGCTCGCTGGGCTCCCTGGGAACAGGATTTGCTGAATGAGACTCTTGGCTTCCTGGCTTCAGCCTCCTTTACAGGGGAGTGCACAGTTCTCCTGTCTCAGTGGAGTCCAGGTGCCACTGGAGTATGAAAAAACTCCTGTAGCTTAGTGCTTGACCAAACGGCAGCCCAGTTTTGTACTTGAAACCCAGGGACCTGGAGGTGTAGGCTCATGAGGGAATCTCCTGATCCCTGGATTGCAAAAATCCATGGGAAATACATAGTACCCAGGGCGGGTAGCACAGCCCCTCACCACTTCCCTTGGCTGGGAGAGGTAGATCCCCTGGCTCTGTGCGTTTCCTAGGTGAAGCCATGCCCCACCCTGCTTCTGCTCACTCTCCATGGGTCGCATCCACTGCCTAACCAGTCCCAATGAGATGAACTGGGTACCTCAGGTGGAAATGCGAAAATCACCTGCCTTCTGATGGTCTCGCTGGTAGCTGTAGACCAGAGCGGTTTCTATTCAGCTACCTCGACGCCTCCTATCAGCAACAGCTATTTAATAGGTACATTATTAAATCTACTCATTACTCTAATGTACAAAATATTAAAACAACAGTATATATAATACCAGTCAACTGATTTGATTTACTGGTAGGAGAATAGCATGTGATGGCAGAAAGTAACCTTAGAAACTATCTAGTCTAAACTTCTTCCATATTCCAGTTTTACAGATGAGGAACCTGAGGGCCAGAGAGAAGTAACTTAGCCAAAATTATGCAAGAAAGTAGTGTCAGAGTCAGAGTTAGATCCCTGATTTCCTGACTTCTGAATCATCATGTTTCTAACTGTGTTGAGCTGCCTTCATATATATGTTTTTCTCCATTGCCTGAATTAACCTTTTTTTTGTTTTGATATTATATATACACACCCAAGAAAAGGAGCTAAAATGAAAGTGTGCTGTTTTGAGACTGAACATTTGAACTCTCTTTGGATACCATAGTGGATGGGTGGAAGGGAGTGTTTGGAAGAAATTACCCATGAATATCTCACTTCTGCATAATTCAAGTCCTTTGAGCATTTGCAGTCACATTAAGAATGTTCGTATAAGGAGAAATTCTAGGATAGTAAAGCGTAGAGACATCTCCCTCTCTTGAGGCAGTTGAGGGTAGTAAAGATGAAGACCTCATCTTCTTCTCCACATAAATATTTGCTTACTTGGAGAAAAGATAAAGTTTCTCTCTTTCTAGAACTATATAAAACCAGACTTGCCTAAGTTTGGGGTTTCTCTCCTGTGATGCAACCTATTGCATGTGCAGGTAACATTTCACTCTCAGTGTCACCCCGTGAAGATTGGGAATCAAGAATTTAGTGCTAAGATATTGCTATGACTACTATTTCTGCTATAAGTAAAAAGTGGTGTTTGTCTCTGATCCAGTGGTCTAGTATCAAATATATAGGCAACTTATTAGTTTTGAAGGTAAAATCTTAGCTCTTTTAGTTTCTTGCTTAGGCAGATGAAGCTGAATTGTTGCCATAAGATTCAAATTAGCTCCTGCTAGTAATGAAATACACTGTAAATACACAGGGGAATGCAAATGTCTCTAAGTTACGGAACTGTTACTTCTTTCCCAATCAGTCACTTACAGAAATATTTTCAATTACATTGCATAGTCGTCTGTATCTAATTGTACAGCTCAGATGGCCAGAGTGTTCTTTGGGGATAAATGAAACAAAGTGGTATTCTTTGAATTTATGCCCCTGAGGTTAAATAACTGTAATCATTTGTACCAGTGGCGAAATTGCTTTCTATAAAAATGAACCTTAGAGATCACCAGCCCAACCTATTTTGAAATTTGTAGTTGGTGAAGATCTAAATTTTCCAACTTTTGTAAGGACCAAATGGTTGGAATGAAAGCAAAATTTAGAGTCAGGCTGATCTACAAAGACATTAAAAATATTTAAAGTACTTCTGGAGACACCGTTGAGTTTGAGTTAGTACTTACACACAATTGCATTAGCATGACCCTGCCAAAGTCCAGGTAAGAGATAATCTATACCTGTCCATATGTACCAGAGTGTAGAATCTCCAACAAGGAAGGTGATCTTCCTGCTTTTCTCCACCCCCCACCCCACCCCAGTGGCCAAATGACATCTGGAGTGTTTAGCTCAGTTCTGGCATGACATCTTAAAAACCATACTGATAAAGGAAGTGTGCCTACAACATGAATAGCAAACAATCGGCCAGGATGAACCACTATTAATTCTCAAAACCACCCTGTGATATAAGTGACATTATTACCATTTAGCAAATGAGAAAATCAGGACTCAGAGTACGTACCAAAAAAAGTTAGTGAATGAAAAAGTTGGATTGAAGCTCAGGTATTCGGTGTCTAAGTCATCATAGGTCGCTTCTATTATTTTTGGTCTGAACACTGTCTTTTGTCATAAATATCTAAAGCAAAAACCTATATAGGAATTATGATATAATGGTAATGATTATTATTTACAGTCTGAATGCTTGTTTTTGAGTTTTGGTTTTTCTGCACATACATATATATTTTTAATTTGTGGAAGTTATTTGAAAAACATGGCGTTTAAAGAGTTTGCTGCACTGGTAGTAAGTGATAGCAATGAGAATAGAATCCAGGTCCTAACTGTTAGTCCATGCTTCTTGCTACTACACCATGCTGATTCTGTTTAAATTATTTTAGTCATGGTATATGCTGTTTTATATCTGCAAACTCCATGTGCTTGTATTTTCACGAATGCACAAAGTAGAAGAAAAATTCCAACCCAGGAATGAAATTCTCCTAATAGGGTTGATACAATACCTAAAATTTTAGTCAAAAAAGGCCCGAAGTTTATTACTTGCAGATACAAGTGATTTTTTAAGAATGATCTATGCACGTGGGAACTTATCATTTGGCTTGGGGAGTACTAGCTGAATTATATTACATATCCATAATTGGCTAATATTTCAAATTTATTCATAATTGTTTCTTATGCCTTTTTGTAGATCATTTAATTTGCAGATAATTTCTTTCCTGAGATATTTTCCAATAGCTTAATTTAAATATAATTGTTTTTCATTAAGGACAAATGCACTTTGATCTCAGGAGAAAAGGATATCATTTTCATATAATTTGTTCCCTTTGAATTTGAGATGCAACCATTGCTAAAATAATAAATATTCAGATATGAGTTGTACAACATTTCTTATTTAAAACTTCACATATAACAGAATATAGTCATGCATAGGATGTTTAGTTCCTTTCCATGGAGATTTGTATTGCAAACAGTAATAATAGATTTTATATAAATAAGACACAGTTCTGGGTAGGTACAAATAGGTGGTTTAGGAACAAAGGGAATTTAGATACAACTGGAAATAAGATCCATTTGTTGTCCTCACAAATATGACAGATAGTCTGGGAAACAGGCCTGTAAACAATTCAAATGCAAGTTTTAAAGTATAAAGAGCCTTAAATGGCAAGCCAAAGAGCAATCCAAGATTTACAAACAGCAGAATAATGTGAACACAGTTTATTTTTGAAAAAACAAAAACGTCTGGTGGCTGATTGTGGGATAGAGATCAGAAAATTGCATTAGCATGACACTTCCAAAGTCTAGGTAAGAGATAATCTATACATGTGCAGATGTACCAGAGTGTAGAATCTCCAGTAAGTCAGGCGATCTTCCTGCTTTTTTTTTTTTTGGCTGGCTAAATTACATCTGAAGTTTTTAGCTCAGTTCTGGCATGACATCTTAAAAATGACGCTGATACAAGAAGTGTGCCTACAGCATGGGTAGCCAACTCATATGCTTTCAGGAGCCAAGCAAGTAACAGATGAAAGGAGCATTTCAGGTATAAAGGCACATGTGCACGCTCGGGGAGTTGGGGATTGATGGACTGGGGTTACAGGGATGTAGGCTTGTCTACCTTTTTATAGTAATATGACAAGTTCAATTTTTCTGTGTGTTCTACTGATTTTTAAATGCTGGGTCACTTTTCTTTTTAACACAGTCCAGGTAAAACACAATTTTTCTGTGGGCGGCACTTTGCGACATCTGCTTTAAAGATTCTGGAACCTGTCATCAAAAATGTTTAGAAGGAAGAAAACTTATACAGTATGAACAAGAAACCTGATTTGGGACAGTGCTGAAAGGGTGGTAGAATTTGAGATCTACCTTCAAACACCTGAGGGTTACCACGGGTGACAGAGTGATTGGTTCTGTGTGGCTTTTTAAGGCACATGGGTGGCTATTTCAGGAAGACCGATTTCAACTACGTATAGAAAATTCTTTTGAATGTCCAAAGTTCTGTAAAATTGAAAACAGTCTGCCTCAGAAAGTAGTAAGCTCACTGTTACTGGAGGTGCTTAAGCAGAGAAAAGATGACCATTTGATGAGTATTCCATTGAGAGAGTTTATTCTATAAGGATTTATTTCTACTTCTGTGGTAACTTTAAACTAGGAATGTTTATGATTTGGTGGTAAATTTCTAGCTCAACATGAAGAAGATGGGTCAAAAAGACCATAAAAAACATTAGAGGAAATATGGACTCCAAAAATAGAACTCAGTACCCAAAACAATGTGAGCAAGGCAGTGGGGTGTTATTCAGCATAACCCTGAAGTAGGAAATAGGAGACCTGGGAATGGACCATGGTTCTGCTACTTGCTTATTGTGTAACCTTAGGTAAGTCACTGAAATTTTCTATATCTTAAGTTTCTTATTAGGAGAATGGATGATTTAGACTAGGCAGTTCTCATATTTTAGTGTGCCTAAGAATCACATGAGGTGTTTGTTGAAAATGCAGATTCATTGACCCCAATCCCAGAGATTTTTATTTAGTGAAGTTATAGAAAACTATCAAAGCTCTGTGGATTTATGAACTTCATTGCATTTAGACAGATGCATTTTTAAAAATTACTTTGATTCTTGAATAATTAGATGTTTTAACTTCCAACAATATTGCTCTTCGTCTCTATACACTGTTTTAAATGATCTGTTTCTAGCTTCTCATTTTGCTCTTTTGTTCTTTTACTTCATCCTGGAAATGATGGAATGAGAAGACTTTTAGAGTTAAACTAAAAGGAAAAATACAATTTTCTTATAGGCTCTGGGTGCATTGCTCTACCTTTCCCCAATGCAGAATTTTAGAAAATTAAACTGTGAGAAGAACTTTCTTATCCAAATTATTCACCTGGATTGGTCTACTCTCCATAAATTCAATTTTTGACGTAGATCTTATCGCCCAAATAAAGAAAAGCCAATAAGCTTACTCGTCAATGCCAGGAGCAAAGCCATGAGGATCAG
Source organism: Cacajao melanocephalus (assembly GCA_963573385.1). Taxonomy (NCBI): domain Eukaryota; kingdom Metazoa; phylum Chordata; class Mammalia; order Primates; family Pitheciidae; genus Cacajao; species Cacajao melanocephalus. The sequence continues at coordinate 25,661 of CAUYLG010002945.1, forward strand.
AGCAACAGAAAATTTTTCGGTCTTCCAGGAGCTGCCTACAAACTTGTTTACTTAGTAGCAAGAAATCATCTGTGTGTTCAAGTATGAAGTATTGGTCACTGGTCATCCAATTCAAATTAAGGGACTAATACGTTTTGGTATAGATAATTATGTCGATTTAGTCACAGTTGTATTAACACAAGTATCAGAAGCTTTATTCTCTACTCACCTTTATGATATAATAAAAGCACATGAAGATATATTTAGATAATTCCATCAATTATTGCTATATAATATATAAAATATTTCTGCCTCCTTATGCATCATTTTATTGAGCTAAAATATTCTCTATTTCTATTATCAAGCACTGTCCATTAGAAATATAATCTGAACTAACATGCAAACTACACATCTAATTTTAAATTTTCCTGTAGCCACATTAAACAAGTAAAAAGAAATGGCCAAAATTCATTTAAAAAATAATATTGTATTTACCATGGTATACTGAAAACGTTTTATGTGCTCAGTAGCCACATATGGTGGACAGCTGCAGTACTGGACAGCACAATTTGAATCAGTTACTTATGAGCTTTTAATAATTTTCCAAATTCACTGAAAGGTTGGCAGCAGCCAAGAGTCTCTAGTTTAATCATAGTCCTGGATTGCTTCACTATTCACATGCCCCTTGGTCTATCTCTTCATCCTGAATAATCTGTTATCCATCCCCTCCATCTTAATCTCCCACGCCTATTGCCTCACCCTGATCTTTTTTCACCTATAACTTAGCAACCTCTGATACAAATTCTGTCATTCCATTCTCTGACTAAAACATCTTATTCTTCCATCTCTCTCACTCATGCACTTATTATACTTGCCCTTTGTCTTTATTGGAGTATGTAATAAAATTTTACCTGTTTTCAGCCCACTGGGTGATCTATATTCAACCCAAATTATATGAAAAGTCTATGGACTTTCAGTTCAACTACTTTCTCACCAGGATCGTCATATCCTTTCCACAGCTTAATCTATTTCTTCAATTATTTTAAAATTCTGTTTGTATCAAAGTTTGTTTAGTTCCTTAAATGCACCAGGTCCTCTGGCCTCGCAGTGTTTGCACACATATTTTCCCATACCTAGAGTGTTTCTGTAACTCTTCTCCAAATGGTTATGGTTAAATATCATTGTGAGATTTCCTGCCTAATCTCCAACTTTTCTACAACTTAGTTAAGTTTCTGCTATCCTCTGCCGAGAGCATTTATCCATCTCCTATCATAGCACTTATGACAAGGTATTATAACTGCTTCTTAAATTTATGTATTCTCTGCTAGACCATTATCTCCATGATGGAAAGAACTGTCTATAATATTATCTATTATATCCATGTAATTTTACTTTATATTATCAATACTTTCTACTATTATAAATTTTTCTCAGTTTACTCATTTGGGGTCTGTTTCTTTAGTTCTTCTAGCAGATTTTATGTTCTTAAAGGCAGGAACCAGGTCTATTTGTTCACTGCTGCATTCCCAATGTACAGGATACCTGGTATATAATAGATGCCTTGTGCATATCTTTTAAAGGGATCGATAAATGGATGGATGGATGGATGGATGGACTGATGGACGGATAGATGGGCAGACAATGTAGATAACCCAATAGGGTGATTATAGTTAATAAAAACTTAATTGTACATTTTGAAATAAGTTAGAGTGTAATTGGATTATTTGTAACTCAAAGGATAAATGCTTGAGGGGATGGATACCCCATTCTCCATGATGTGCTTATTTTACATTTTATGCCTGTATCAAAATATATACTCCCAAAATATACACATCTACTATGTATGCAGAAAAATAAATACATAAAAACAAAAAAAGTAAAATGTGGATAAAAAAGAAAGCAGTCTGCTTTCGTTCATTTGCAGATGTCCTACCATATCCTTGAAATACTTTTTTGCCAGTTAATATAGGAAATTTAGACTAAGGGTCTGAATGCTTACTTTATGTGGAATGACAACATATGAAGACCAAAAAGATTAACTGTAGCATTTCTTTTTTTAGTAGTCATCATATGTCTAACATTACTAGGCTCTTTTTATTTATGTATTTATTTATTTATTTATTTATTTATTTATTTTTGAGACACGTTCTGTCTCTGTTGCCTAAGCTGGAGTGCAGTGGTGTGATCCTGGCTCACGACAACCTTCACTTCCCGGGTTCAAGCAATTTTGTCTCAGCCTTCCAAGTAGCTGGGATTACAGGCAGCTGCCACCATGCCTAGCTGATTTTTGTATTTTTAGTATAGACAGGGTTTCACTGTGTTGGCCAGGCTGGTCCTAAACTTCTGACCTCAAGTGATCCGCCCACGTCAGCCTCTCAAAGTGCTGGGTTTACAGGCGTGAGCCACCATGCCCAGCTACTAGGCTCTTTTTATACATTATTTCAATCTTTATAACAATCTCAGAAATAAATATCATATACTGCTTTTTGTAGATGTGGACATAGTCTTAGAGAAATACAGATGTCATATTGTCCCCACTTTATAGTTCAGAGATGTTAAGCACCCTAAGAAGGTCACCTGTTTAGTAAGGGCTAGAGCTGGGACTGGAAATTGAGTCAGGTTACCTCTAAAGCCTGGATGTTCACAGCGAAGTCGTCAGTGCCAACCCTCAGTGAGGTCTGCAGTGCTCCTTATGGCTATGGCTTATTTGACTATGTCAACCTCTGAACAAATCAGAGAAAGAGAAAGTACTTCATTGTATTAAAGTTTCTTGGCACTTCTTACTGCACTAAAGTTGAATTTCAAGGACCTCCCCTTTCTTATAACATGGAGCCATGTACTACTCCTCGAGTCTTGTGTCACCATTACTTACTATCTTAGACTTAAAAGAGTATGGATTATTAAGTCAAATGGACCGTGTAAAATTTCTTATCCTCTCAAATACTCAGCTTTCCTGTATGTTACGTGGGTAAAATTAATAGTAATGATTTTAGGAATTTTGCTGAATATTAAGTAGAATAATGTATTTTTAAATACAAAGTCCTGACAGCAAATAGAATTCACTGCATGTTCTCGCGTATAAGTGGGAGATAAATAACCTGTACACATGATTGTAAAGACTGGAATAATAAACATTGGAGACTCATAAGGGTGAGAGAGCGAGATGGTGTGACGTTTGCAGTGGGTCATGGGATGAAAAATCAGTTAATGGGTACAATGTACACAATTCAGGTGATAGTTACACTAAAAGTGGAGACTTCACCGCTACACACTATATGCATGTGCATTAGTCTGTTCTCAGACTGCTAATAAAGACATACTAGAGACTGAATAATTTATAAAGGAAAGAGGTTTAATTGAGTCTCAGTTCAGCATGACTGGCCAGGCCTCGGGAAACTTACAATCATGGCAGAAGGGGAAGAAAACGTGTCCTCCTTCACATGGCAGCAGCAAGAAGTACCAAACAAATGGGGGGAAAGCCCCTTATAAAACCATCAGATGTTGTGAGAACTCAATATCACAAGAAAAGCAGCATGGGGGTAACCGCTCCCATGATTCAATCACCTCCCACTGGTTCCCTCCCATGACATGTGGGGATTATGGGAACTACAATTCAGCATGAGATTTGGGTGAGGACACAGTGAAACCATATAATTTCACCCCTGGCAACTCCCAAATCTCATGTCCTCACATTTCAAAACACAATCATGACTGTCCAACAGTACCCCAAAGTCTTAACTCATTCCACTGTTAACCCAAAAGCCCAAGTCCAGATTTTCATCTGAGACAAGGCAAATCCCTTCTACCTAGGAGCCTATAAAATCAATAGCAAGTTAGTTGCTTCCTAGGTTCAATGAGGTAGAGGCATTGGGTAAATAAACCCATTCTAATTGGGGAAAATTGGCCAAAACAAAGAGGCTATAGGCCCCATGCAAGTCTGAATTCCAATAGGGTAGTCATTAAGCCTTAAAGTTCCAAAGTGATCTCCTTTAACTCCATGTCTCACATCCAGGTCATACTGATACAAGAGGTTGGTTTCCACAACCTTGGAAAGCCCCACCACTGTGTGTTTGCAGGGTATAGCATCCCTACAGGCAGCCTTCATGATTGGTGTTCAGTGTCTGCAGCTTTTCTAGGTACACAGTGCAAGCTGTCAGTGGATCTATCTTTCTGGGATCTGGAGAGTGTTGGCCCTTTTCTCACGGCTCCACTAGGCAGTGCCTCAGTGAGGACTCTGTGTGGAGGCTCTGACCCCACATTTCCCTTCCACATTGCCCTAGCAGAGGTTCTCCATGAGGACTCTACCCCTGCAACAGATTTCTGCCTGGACATCCAGGCATCTTCATACATTCTCTGAAATCTGGGTGGAGGTTCCCAAACCTCAAGTCTTGACTTCCATGCACCTGCAGGCACAACATTGCATGTAAGCTTCCAAGACTTGAGGCTTGCACTTTCTGAAGGAACAGCCTGAGGTGTACATTGGCCCCTTTTAGCCATGGTTAAGATGCACGGCACCAAGTCCCAAGACTACACGAAGCAGCAAGGCCCTGGGACCAGCCCAGGAAACCATTTTTTTCTCGACCTTCAGGCCTGTGATGGGAGGGGCTGCCACAGAGATCTCTGACATGCCCTGGAGACATTCTCCCCATTGTCTTGGCAATTAACATTTGGCTTCTTGTTATTTATGTAAATTTCTGCAGGCCGCTTGAATTTCTCCTTAGAAAATAGGTTTTTCTTTTATATTACATCATCAGCCTGCAAATTTTCCAAACTTTATGCTCTGTTTCCCTTTTAAGCATACGTTCCAATTCCAGACCATCTCTTTCAAGTTCAAAGTTCCACAGGTCTCTAGGACAGGGGCAAAATGCTGCCAGTCTCTTTGTTAAAGCATAGCAAGAGTGACCTTTGCTCCAGTTCTCAAGAAGCTCCTCATCTCCATCTGAAACCACCTCAGCCTGGACGTTATTGTTCATATCACTATTAGCATTTCTGTCAAAGCCATTCACCAAGTTCTCTTGAAGTTTTCAGACTTTCCCACATTTTCCTGTCTTCTTCTGACCCCTTCAAACTGTTCAAACCTCTGCCTGTTACCCAGTTTGAAAGTCACTTTCACATTTTTGGGTATCTTTTCAGTACTGCTCCACTCTACTGCTACCAATTTACTGTATTAGTCTATTTTCACACTGCTGATAAAGACATATCTGAGACTGGGAAGAAAAAGAAGTTTAATGGACTTACAGTTCCATGTGGCTGGGGAGGCCTCATAGTCATGGGAGGAGCCAAGGAGGAGCAAGTCACGTCTTACATGGATAGCAGCAGGCAGAGAGAGAGCTTGTGCAGGGCACCTCTCATTTTTAAAAACCATCAGATTTCATGAGGCTCATTCCTTATCATGAGGACAGTGCAGAAAGACCTGCCCCCATAATTCAATCACCTCCCACTGGGTTCCTTCCAGAACATGTAGAAATTGTGGGAGTTACAATTCAAGGTAAGATTTGGATTGCGTACAGCCAAACCATATCAGGTAGTATGGACATTTTAACAATATCATGTCTTCCTATCTATGAATATGGATGTTTTTTCCCATTTTTTGTGTCATCTCTGATTTCTTTGAGCAATGTTTTGTAATTCTAATTGTATAGATCTTTCACCTCCCTGGTTAGCTGTATTCCTAAGTATTTTATTCCTTTTGTGGCTACTGTGAATGGGATTGCATTATTGATTTGACTTTCAGCTTGAATGTTGTTGGTGTATAGGAATGCTACTAATTGTTTGTACATTTATTTTGTATCCTGAAACATTGCTGAAGTTGTTTATGATATCAAGAAGCTTTGGGGCAGAGACTTCAGGTTTTCTAGGTATAGAATTATGTCACCTGCAAACATGAATAGTTTTACTTACGGTCTTCCTGTTTGGATGCCTCTTCTGTCTCTCTCTTGCGTTCTTGCTCTGGCTAAGACTTCCATTACTAGGTTGAATAACAATGATGAAAGAGGGCATTCTACTGCCAGGTTTCAAGGGGAATGCTTCCAGCATTAAATTTGCCCATTCAATATTATGTTGGCTGTGTGTTTGTCATAGATGGCTATTAGTTTGAAGTACGGTCCTTCAGTGTTTAGTTTGTTGAGGAACTTTAACATGAAGGAAGGCTGAATTTTATTTCAAAGGTTTTTCTCCATCCATTGAGATAATCATGTGGTTTAAATTTTTAATTTGGTTTATGTGATAAATTATATTTATTGATTTCTGTATGTTGAACCAACCTTGCATCGCAGGAATAAAGCTACTTGATCATGATAGATTAGGTTTTTTATGTGCTGCTGGATTCAGTTTTCTGGTATTTTGTAGACGATTTTTGCATTGATGTTCATCAAGGATATTGGCCTTAAGATTTCTTTTTTCTGGTGTCTCTGCCAGGTTTTGGTATCAGGATGATGCTGGCCTCATAAAATCAGTTAGGGAGGACTACCTCCTCCTCAATTTTTTGAAATAGTTTTATTTCTTCCTGATACATCTCATAGAATTTGGCTGTGAGGCCAGACATGGCAGCTCACACCTGTAAACTCAACACTTTGGGAGGCGGAGGCTGGTGGATCACTTGAGGACAGGAGTTCAACACCAGCCTGACCAACAGAGTGAAACTCTGTCTCTACTGAAAATACAATAAATTAGCTGGGCTTGGTGGCATATACCTATAATCCCAGCTACTCAGAAGGCTGAATCATGAGAATTTCTAAACCCAAAAGGTAGAAGTTGCAGTGAGCTGAGATCACACCACTGCACTCCAACCTGTGTGACAGAATGAGAGTCTGTTTCAAGAAAAAAAAGAAAAAAGAATTTGACTGTGAATCCGTCTGGTCCTGGGCTTTTTCTGTTTGGTAAATTTTTCATTACTGATTCAATTTCAAAACAAATTATGGCTCTGTTCAGCAATTCCATTTCTTTCTGTTTGAATCTTGGGAGGTGGTATATCTCCAGGAATTTATCCATTTCTTCTAGATTTTATAGCTTGTGTGCATAGAGGTGTTCATGGTAGTCTCTGATGGTTATTTGTATTTCTGTGGGGTCAGTGATAACATCTTCTTTGTCATTTCTGATTGTGTTTATGTGGCTCTTCTACTTCTTTCTTGATTTAGCTAATATTCTATCTTATTAATTTTTTCAGAAAGCTAAGTCCTAAATTTTTTCATTTTTTATGGTTTTTTCCATCTCAATTCCCTTCAGTTCAGATTTAATTTTGGTTATATTTTGTCTTCTGCTTCATTTGGGGTTGATTTGCCTTTGTTTCTCTAGTTCTTCTAGTTGTGATGTTAAGTTGTTACTTTGAGATCTTTGTAACTTTTTGATGTGGGCATTTAGTGCTATACATTTCTCTCTTAACACTGCCTTAGCTGTGTCCCAGAGATTCTAGTATGTTTTATTTGTTCTCATTAGTTTCAACAAATTTCTTGATTTTTGCCATAATTTCATTACTTATCCAGAAATCATTCAGAAGCATTTATTTCCATGTAGTGCTATCATTTTGAGTTATTTTCTTAGTATTTATTTGTTTTTATTATGCTGTGGTCCAAGAGTGTGGTTGGTATTATTATTTTTTCACATTTGCTAAGGATTGCTTTCTGTCCAGTTGTGTTGTTAATTTTAGAATATGTACCATGTGGCTATGAGGAGAATGTACATTCTGTTGTTTTTAGGGTGGAGTGTTCTTTACGTGTCTATTAGGTCCATTTAGTTAAGTTTCCAGTTTAGATCCTGAATATTCTTGTTTTCTGTTTTGATAATCTTTCTAATACTGTCAGTGGGATGTTGAAATCTTCCACTATTACTGTGTGATTATTTATTTTATAGGTATCTAATAACCTACTTTATAAATCTGGGTGTCCCTGTGTTGGGTGTGTATATATTTAGGATGTATATGTTTTCTTGTTGAATTGAACCCTTTACCATTATATGATACTCTTTGCCTTTTTAAAAATCTTTTTGTGGTTTATAGTCTGTTTTGTGAGAAACTATGATTACAACCCCTGCTTTTATCTGTTTTCCATCTGCTTGGTAGATTTTTCTCCATCCCTTTGCATTGAGCCTATGTGTGTCATTGCATGTAAGATAGGTCTCTTGAAGTGGCATAAATTGGGTCTTGCTTCTTTATCCAACTTGCCACTGTGTACCTTCTAATTGTTGCATGTAGGCCATTTACATTCAAGATTAGGTTTGATATGTGCAGATTTGTTCATGTCATCATATTGTTAGCTTGTTATCATGTAGACTTGATTGTGTGGTTGCTTTATAATGTCACTGGTCTATGTACTTATTTGGGTTTTTGTAGAGCCCAGTAATGATCTTTCTTTCCATGTTTAGAATTCCCTTTAGGACCTCTTATAAGGCAGGTCTGATAACAAATTCCCTCAGCATTTGCTTTTCTGAAAACAATCTTATTTCTCATTTGCTTATGAAGGTTAGTTTGGCTAGATATGAAATTCTTGACTGGAAATTCTTTTCTTTAAAAATGCTAAATATTGACCCTCATTCTTTTCTTGCTTGTAGGGCTTCTGTTGAGAAGTCTACTGTTATCCTGATAAGGTTCCCTTTGTAGGTGACTTACCACTTTTCTCTAGTTGCCTTTAACATTTTTTCTTTCATTTTTACCTTGAAGTATCTGCTGATTATGTGTCTTGGGTATGGTCTTCTTGTGTAGCATTTTGCACGATGTCTCTGAATTTCTTGAACTTGAATGTTGTACTCTCTACTGAGGTTTGGAAAATTTTCATGGATGATATCCTGAAATATATTTTCCAAGTTGCTTGCTTTCTTTCCCAATCTTTCAGGGACACCAGTGAGTCAGAGATGTTGTGTTTTTACATAATCCTATATTTCTCAGAGGTGTTGATCATTCTTTTCTGTTTGTTTTTCTTCATTTTTGTCTGACGGAGTTATTTTGGAAAGCTGGTCTTCGAGCTCTGAGATTCATTCCTTGGCTTGGTCGATTCTGGTATTAATACTTGTAATTGTATTCTGAAATTATTGAAGGTGGTTTTTCAGCTCTATTACCTCAGTTTGGTTTTTTTTTTTTTTTCCAAAATGGCCATTTTACATTTCATCTTCTTTATCATTTTATTGTATTCCTTAGAATCTTTGGATTGGCTTTCAACTTTCTCCTGAATGTTGATTATCTTTATTACTATCCATATTTTGAATTCTATTTCTGTCATTTCAACCATTTCAGCCTGGTTAAGAAACATTGCTGGGGAACTAGTGTGGTAGTTTGGAGGATAGAAGACACTCTGGGTTTTTACTTGCCAGAGTTCTTGCACTGTTTTTTTCTCATCTGTGTGGACTGATATTCCTTCAGTCATTGAAGTGGCTTTCTTTTTATTTGTTGCTTTTAATCTCTTCTTTCATGTCCTTGAGAGGTTGACTGTGGTATAAGATGGGGTCAGTTGATTGGCTTCATTTCCATTAGATTTCTCGGGAGCCAAGGCTCAGATCAACACTCCTGGGCTCTGTGCTTTAACACTAGGGGGCTGGTATTGGCCCCAGCTTTGTTCTCTGGCCTCTTGAGGATGGGAGCCTGTTGTGCTGGAAGGGACAATGTGTTCCTAGACTACTGGCCACAACACTCTGAAGAGTGGTGCCAAGTGCTTCATTGGGCAGTGGCAGCAGGATCTGTGCCCATTCACATGTGCCAGCAGTAGCAGCAGCAGCACAGCAGGGTGCACACGTGTCAGCTGGGGCAAGAGACTGGCAAGCTTGGGGCTGTTGGCCTCCATTTTGGCATTGGAAACAGTAGACTCAGTGCCAGGCTGGGAGGAAGATGGGGCACAAGTCTGCTTGTATTCATGTGTCCTTCCACACCCACAGCAGTGTTTGGATGGGGTAAAGTACTGGTTGTTCCTTTCCATGTTTAGTGCTTCTTTCAGGAACTCTTGTAAGGCAGGACTGGTAGTGATGAAATCTCTCAACAATTGCTTGTCCATAAAGGATTTTATTTCACTTATAAAGCTTAGTTTGGCTGGATATGAAATTCTGGGTTGAAAGGCCTTTTCTTTAAGGATGTTGAATATTGGCACCCACTCTCTTCTGACTTGTAGGGTTTCTGCGAGAGATCCATTGTGAGTCTGATGGGCTTCCCTTTGTGGGTAACCTGACCTTTCTCTCTGGCTGTCCTTAGCATTTTTTCCTTCATTTCAACCCTGGTGAATCTGTCGATTATGTGCCTTGGAGTTGCTCTTCTTGAGGAATGTCTTTGTATTGTTCTCTGTATTTCCTGAATTTCAGTGTAAGCCTGCCTTGCTAGGTTGGGGAAGTTCTCCTGGATAATATCCTGAAGAGTGTTTCCCAGCTTGGATTCATTCTCCGTGTCACATTCAGTACACCAATCAAATGTACATTAGGTCTTTTCACATAATCCCATAGTTCTTGGAGGCTTTGTTCATTTCTTTTCACTCTTTTTTCTCTAATCTTGCCATCTCATTTTATTTCATTGCATTGATCTTCAATCTCTGATATCCTTTCTTCTGCTTAGTTGATTCAGCTATTTAAAAACAAGCATATTGTGTATGCTTTGTGAAGTTCTCATGCTGTGCTTTTTAGCTCCGTCAAGTCATTTATGTTCTTCTCTAAGCTGGTTATTCTAGTTAGCATTTTCTCTAACATTTGTCTAAGTTCTTAGTTTCTTTGCATTGGGTAGAACATGTTCCTTTAGCTCAGAGAATTTTCTGATAACCTACCTTCTGAAGTCTGCTTCTGTCAATTTGTCAAACTCATTCTCCATCCAGCCTTGTTCCCTTGCTGGTGAGGAGTTGTGATCCCTTGGAGGAGGCGAGGCATTGTAGTTTTTGGTGTTTTCTTCCTTTTTGCGCTGGTTGCTTCCCATCTTCGTGGATTTGTCTACGTTTGGTCTTTGAAGTTGGTCACTTTCTGATGGGTTCTCTGAGTGGACATCCTTTTTGTTGATGTTCAGGCTATTTCTTTCTGCTTTTTAGTTTTCCTTCTAACAGTCAGGTCTCTCTGCTGCAGGACTGCTGGAGGTTCACTCCAGACCCTCCTTGCCTGGGAATCACCCATGGGGGCTTCAGAACAGCAAGGATTCCTGCCTGTTCCTTCTTTTGGTAGCTTTGTCCCTGAAGGATATCCACCAGATGTCAGCCAGAGCTCTCTTGTATGAGGTGACTCTTTGGATATACAGGGGTTAGGGAACTACTTGAGGAGGCAGTCTCTCCCTTGTCAGAGCTCAAGTGCTATGCTGGGAGCTCCATTGCTCCCTTCAGAGCTGCTGGGCAGGGACGTTTAAGTCTGCTGCACCGGAACTCACAACCACTCTTTTTCCCAGGTGCTCTGTCCCAGGAAGGTGTAGCTTTATTTATAAGTCCCTGACAGGCTGCTGCTTTTTTTCAGAGATGCCTTGCCCAGCAAGGAGGCAGTCTAGTCACAGTCTGCCTGCAAAGGCGCTGCTGAGCTGCTATTGGCTCCCCCAAGCTGCTGTGTAAACTTCTCTGTGCATTTGTTTACATAGGTAAGGTTAGAGCTGCCTCGGTAATGGTGGACGTCCCTCCTCTCATGGAGCTCGACCATTCAGGGTCAAGCTCAAACTGCTGTGCTGGCTGCGAAAATCCCAAGCTAGTGGGATTCAATTTGCAAGTCTCTGTGGGGGTGGGACTCACAGAGCCAGATCTCCTGGCTCCCCGCCTTCAGCCCCCTTTCTCTCAGGGGTATGGGCGACTCTGTCTTGCAGGCTCTCTAGGTGCGAGTCAAAATGGCTGCTCAGATTTGTGCTGGGAACTCGGGGTGCCGGCTGAATCAGCAGCCCAGATTTGCCCTGGAAACCTGTGGCACCTGTTGGCAGGCAGGGATCTCCTGGTCTGTGGGCTACAAAGACCGCAGGAGAAGCACAGCATCTGAACCGGAGCTCCGGAGTGGCCAGAAAAGTCCACAGTGGCCTCCACTGGGTAGGAGGGAGGGCCCTTCAGCCTGTTGCACTTCCTGGGTGAGACAGCACCCCACCCTGCCTCACTTTGCCCTCCTTGGGCTATACCCACTGTCCAGCCAGTCCCATTGAAATCAACCTGATACCTAGGTTGGAAATGCAGAGATCACTCGCCTTCTGCCTCATTCTCTCAGGGAAGTGTGCTCTGGAGCTGTTCCTATATGGACATCCTGGGGGAAGTCAAAGTACTCATCTTTTTAAATAAAATTTATATTTAATTATAGGTTTTGATTTTACAAACGTTACTTGTTACTGGAAGTTTTTAGTTGCTCTGTGTCAAATTTGCTTTTATAGGTCTTATCAGTGCTGTCCTAATGTATAATGTTCTTACTTTGGAGAAAATGAGCTCTTCATCTTTGAGATATTTAAACATATTTTATTGACCACTTGGTAAAAATTTTGCAGAGCACCCAAGGGTGATGCCCTAGACTCAGGATCAGTAAATTATGATCCATGGACCAAATCTGACTGACCACTTGCTTTTGTAAATAAAATTATGTTAGAATACAGCCACGCTCATTTGTTTAGGTATTATTTATGGCTACTTTCATGCTACAGTGGTAAGTAGTAGCAGCAAATACTAAATTGTATACTGTTTAGCCCTTTATAGAAAGAGTTTGCTGACGTTTGGTCCAGCATGTAGTATCTAGATATTCTTTAAAGCCTGTCAGAACCCAGACATTTTATAATTGATGGTAATGTCATTTTTCTCATGTTGTCTATATAAAGTAAGTGATTGATGTAAGACAATGTCCTGCAAAGGTAAGCCCCTTAATATAAACCTTCATTAATCATGGAAAATGTCTGTTTTATGAAGTGCTTTGGTATATGGTCTAAAGCAGTAGTTGTTAATTGAAGGTATAGTTGGCCTTCAGGATCTGTTGATTCCACTTCTGCTGATTCAACCAACTGTAGATAGAAAATATTTAAAAAAAAATAAAATAACAATGCAAAATAATACAAATAACAATATAGTATAACAACTATATGATATTTACATTGTATTAAGCGTTGTAAATAATGTAGAAATGATTTAAAGTATACAAAAGAATGTGCATAGGTTGTATGCAAATACTCTGCCATTTTATATCAGGGACTAGAGCATCCACAGATTTTGGTATCTATGAACCAGTCCCCCATGGAATCAGAGTATGATTGTATGCTAATCTCTTAAAATTATTTTGTTTATATATGTATATATGCATTTTGGGGAGGAGGTTCTACAGTTATCAAATTCTTCATGCAACCTGTGTATGACTAAAAAAACATGCTGCTCTGTATGTTCTGTTGACAATGACAAAACCAAAAACTCTTAGTACAATTTCAGTAAAACCAATGTTGATTTCTTTTCATTTGGTACCTCTAACTTCTGGCTTGTTTATCCTAAATGCTTCATTCTACCAGATTATCTAACAGCCAAGTGAAAATCTACATACAGCATGGCATTGTCAATTTCTAAAGGGAAAAATTAATATTGTTAATATGTCCATACTATCTAAACCATCTACAGAGTCAAGACAATCCCTATCAAAATACCAATGGGATTTTGTACAGAAATAAAAAAGAAAACTATCCTAAAATTCATAGGGAGCAATGAAAGACCCCAAATAGCCAAAGAAATCTTGAGAAAGAAGAACAAAGCTAGAAGTATCACACTTTCCAATGTAAAAATATATCACACAACTACAGTAATTAAAACAGTGTACAATATTGGTATACAAACAATAATATAGACCAGCAGAACAAATAGAGAGCCTGGAACTAAACCTACATACATACAGTCAAATTATTTTTGACAAAGATGCAAATAATACATGGGGAAAGGACGATCTCTTCAACAAATGATACTGGGAAAACTGAATATCCATATACAAAAGTATGAAATCGGACCTTTACACCATACACAAATCAAGTCAAAATGCATTAAAAATGTACATGTAAGACCTGAAACTGTCAAGTTTTTAAAGGAAAACATAAAAGCTTATTGGTATTGAGCTTGGCAACAATTTCTTAGATATGACACCGAAAGCACAAGCAATAAAAGCAAAATTAGACAAGTGGGGCTACATCAAACTAATAAGTTTATGTGCAGCAAAGGAAACAATCAACACAGTGCAAAGGCAATCTACAGAATGCCATAAAATATTTGTAAACCATATATCCAATAAGGGGTTAATGTCCAAAATATATAAGGAACTCCTATAACTCAATATTTAAAGACCCAAATAATCTGATTAAAATTTTTTCAAAGAGTTTTCATAGATATTTATCCAAAGAAGACATATGAATTAACAACAATTATATGAAAAGATGTTAATTATCACTAATCATGGAAATGGAGATGAAAAACACAATGAGATTTCGCTTCTCACCTATTCAGATGATTGTTGTCAAAAAGACAATAAAAAACAGGTGTTTGAGATGATGGGGCTTGATTGGAACCCTTGTACATTATTGATAAAAAGGTAAAGGATTGCACCTGCTATGGAAAACAGTATAAAAGTTCCTCAAAGTTAAACATAGAACTACCATCTGATCCAGCAAACCCATCTCTTGATAGATACCCAAAAGAATTGAAATTGCTAACTGTACTATCATATTCATTGCAGCATAATTCACCATAGCCAAGAGGTAGAAACCACCCATATGTCTATGGACAGATGAATTAATAAAGAAAATGTGATGTTTACATATGATGGAATATTATTCAAACTTGAAAGAGAAGAAACTCCTGCCATTTGTGACAACATAGATAAACCTGGAGGATATTATGCTAAGTGAAACAAGTCAGGCACAGAAGAATATATAAGTGATTCTACTTATATATATGAGGTATGCATATAATAGTCAAACTCATAGAAGCAGAGAATAGAATGGTGGTTACCAAGTGCTGGGGGGAGCAGAAAATGGCAAGTTGTTGTTCAGTTGACATAAAATTTTGGTTATACAAAATTGCATGGTATGCTTCGTGGAGTCAATAAAGACTGCATTCAGTAGAAAAACTTGGTTATACAAGATAAGTAGTAACTAGAGATGCACAATATAGCACCTATAGTTAGTACTATATTGTGCACTTAAAAACTCATGCATAGAGTAGACTTCATATTAAGTGTTGTTACCACACAGAGACAAAAGGGACACAAGGAAGTTTGGAGGTGACAGCTGTGTCTATTACCTGGATTGTGGTGATGATCTCATAGATGTACACATTTGTTCAAACTTGTCAAATGTCGTACATTAAATATGTGCAATTTTTTTACATCAATTATACCTTAATAAAGCTGTTAAAACAATGAAATGTATCACTTGAAATTATAAACTGTTAAAATTAGGGTGGCTACATCTGCTCACCATTTTTATTCTGTAGTAGTGCTTAACTTTTCTATTATTAAGTGAATGTATTTTGTGACAAAACCATAATATATGATGCTGGCAAGAATAGAAATAGGCACTTTTATACATAATTCTTTTTTGAGACTATTAAATGTTGGTATGTTTCTTTAATCAAAGAGTAAATTTTATGTTGTTAGAATACCCAGAAGAGTTCAGTAAACATTTCATTTTAGTGTCTGATAATCTGCCCCCAAAGCAAAGCAGCTGCTAGATTGGTAACGGAAAATAGTATGTGTTTATCAAACTGTTTCCTTTTCCTTATGGGCCCACAGCTAGACTATATTTCCCATCATTCCCACAGTCAGTGGGAGGCGTTTGGTTGAATAGTGGAAAATGAATTGTGGAGTCAAGTGATGGACCTAACCTTCAGGCCCAGCACTGAAAATGTCTCGTGATTTTCTACACATTTTTCTGTTTAGAAACTGTTTGATAAAGTGGATTTATTTTAGGACTTAATGGACACTTGAGTCATTCAGTAGAAAAAGTCCCGATTCTTTCTTGACTGCATGAAGCATACTATAATATTTTATTAAGTTGCTCTTATTTCAGAATTGTTTATTACAACAGCCAAACTATATTGACTACTCCAGGGATGGACCAATATACCAATCAAACTGTGCTGCATTATATAATAGAAAAAAAGATTAGAGGGCCTTGAAGGGCCTAGTAAGGCACTCACCCGTTAAAAGTACTGCATCACTTTTTTCTAATCATTTGATGATGGAATTGCCAGAATTTAAAATGGTCCTTACAAATACAGTTATTAGTTTCTATATTTTTTAAAGCCAGATGCTACCTTTTCTTTAGGATCTGTTGAGCTTGTCCTATTTACTCTGGTTAATATCCTGGTCATGTAAAGACATAAATTTTGTTTGTAAACAGGTGAGGGTAAATCCACACCCATGAAAATACACACTTATGAGTCTTTCCAGGCAAATGTAAATAACAAAATAAAAATAAATTTAAAAGTAAAAACAGAAACCACTACACCTCAGCTGGTAGTCCTGTAGACACACCTGAGTTTATTTTCTCCAGGGAAGAATTCTTGTTGACCATGCTTAACTATGTGAGAGCAGATGTAAACATTTTCCCTATTATATAATTATGGCAACTCCTTCGCTAGGCTGAAAGAGAAGTGTGCAAAGTCAGATTCGAGATCTCTTATGCATGTGGCAATCTTTTCATCTTTCTTTAGAGGAGAAAATAAACTAGAAATGTTGGGGTCAGTTTTATTGTCCCCTTCTTTTCTGAAGAACATGTGTGTGCACGCCCACTCACACCTGTGAGCGTGCATGTGTATTTTGTGTCTAAATGTGTAAAATACAGACTTGTATTTTGTGTTTAAATCCTAAACAGAAAAAAAAAATTCTAAAGAGTTTGGAGCTAACGATTCTAAGACTTTACCTTGCTATCCTGAATGGATGGATTATTATATAAACTATAAATATAACAAGCATTCTTTCAGCCTGCAAAATAGTAACTTACTTCAACTGCCATAGAGCTTTTCCTTATCTCTAAATGCTCTCTTCTATGCAGTGCAGGCTGCTGCTGATTCTCTGTTCATATAAGTAGTGAATGCTGAGGTGTCACCTTGGAGTTGGCAGTGTGATCAATCACAGCCTCACCTTGGAGAGGGTCTTTCCCTGCTTGGTGACAGGACACATATCTTTGAATGCATATTATTTTGAAAACCTTAGAGGATGACCTCTAGAATGCGATAAACATGATAATGGTGATTCTTACATTTTGCTCTAATTTCTTTCATTCTCCTTCCCCAAAGAAAACACAGGGAGTTCACAAAGCAAATGGAGCCTTAATACTCAGTTTTGAAGGCAGGAAAAAAATCATGACTGACTTTCTAGTCAAATTATAGACAGCACAGTTTCTTTATCTATCTCAAGAAATGTTCACTGCATTGTGTACCTTTCCCAGAGTTTTAGGCTTACCTTCAAATATTAGGCTTTCGGTGATTAAATCTCACTTAATTGTTTTAGATTCTTAGAACAAAAGAAATATTTTTACATTTGGTGTATGTTCTGCCTAAAGTGTACCCACCGTACCACTATTCCTTCAGTATTCTGTTATCTTCTAGTTGTTGAACAAACATTCTTTCTTCAAGTCAGTGTTCAAATGTCACTCTCCTATGTGAGGTCTTTCTCCAGCCATCAAGCACAGTTAGTTGTTTTCGTGTTGTTTTTTCCATAGTACATACCCTATTCCTGTTATGGTTATCTCACTTTATAGTCATTAGTTAATATATCAGTCTCTTGCACAGGATCTTGAACTCCTCAATGGCACAGAAGAAATACTACCAGTTTCTGTAACACTCAGTCCAGTGCCTTGTGTGTAATAATAGTCAACAAATAGATATTGAAGAAATTTGGATATTCCCCATTTCTTCAATTAATCAACCTGGCATAGTAGTTTAGAGAATGGGCTCAGATTTTGACTGTCCTGGATTCAGGTCCTAGCCCTTCCAATTAACAGCCTTGTATTCTTGGGCAAGTTACCTCTGTATTACTGCCTACTCATCTGAAAAGCATGAATAACAATAATACCTGACTAATGGAATTGTTAAGAGGATCTAATGGGAAAATAGATATAAGCTGTACCATAAAGTACCTGAGATACACTAAATGTTCATCAAATGACTCTTTTCTTTTTTCTTTCCACCCGTTACCAGCTCTCTCTTAGCAGACCTGATCTGCTAGGTAAACGTTATTGGTAGGGAGGGGTTTTTTTGGTCAAGCTAAAAGCCCCAGTGTAAAATTGGAAACAGATTTACATTGAATGAGTATTCACTGGTACATACATTCTTCTTCATCAATGAAAAGATGTAGTATTACATTTATGTTCAAGTACAAATAAAACTGAAATTCATCAGATTTGCCCTTTCTCTGTAATTACAGAGCAAAGGGAGGTGTGAGTTACATTTTAAAACTTCACAAAAAATCTTTAACTCTTTTTCTTGGTCAATTTCAAGATAAATTGCTACACATTATGCATGGGAGTATTTCGTTTTCAATAATTCTTTTGCAGTATTTTTCTTTAGATATGCATATACCCATAGACAATTGCAGGTTAACAGCTTGTATTAGAGAGCACTGTGAATCAAAAAGCCAAGTAAAATCCTGTTGTTGCTTTCAAAAGTTATTTGAAAACTAACTTGCCTTGCTGATAAAACTATAATTACATTTTACATTCTTCACAATATTACTCAGCAAATTGTATTTTTTTGTATAAACTCTTTGTCCTTGAAAATAGGTTATTACAGCAAAGCAGCTTTCCAAGACTGATAACTTTCTTGAGATAAACCTTTAGATCTTCACAAGCTGTCTTTGTTCTATTCTTGTCTATACTTTTCAAAGAGTTAGAAATATCTACAGTGTGTTTGACACCGCTACAGCTGCCTTTAAAAAATGGTGCCCATCTGGTTGATGTAAAACAATATTACAAAACCTTGGATGGTCTATAGGTAGGGATCAGACTGTATACTTAATATTTAAGAATCCCCAGAATATTTATCTGTTAATTTAGTTTAATATATATTTCATTCTTTCCATCATAATGCAAACCATAATTTAAATCAATAGAAGTTCAACTTATACATATATATACGTGTATATATATATATACGTATATATACGTATACGTATACGTATATATACGTATATATACGTATACGTATACGTATATATACATATATATGTATATGTGTATATATGTATATATACTTATATGTATATATACTTATATGTATATATATATGTGTATATATATATATATATAATTTAAAGTTCAACTTAACCAAGGCTGTAATATAATTTGAATCAACTAGAATAGCGGTTCTACAAATAAATATTATTATTTTATTTTTATGTATATACTTATTTATTTTCTTTCAATCATTTTGTTTTAAAAGATTTTACAACATTTTGGGATAAATTTTGGTTTCATTTATTATTATTACTAATAACTCAATGTTAAGATTCATGCACATACATAAACCTCTTACAAGCTTCCCAAACCAATCATTTGAAGTCATTTGCTTTCTCCGGAAAGCAGAAATAAAATAATGTGGTAAAGCATGAACTCTAACATGATTTGTAGGAGAGCAGGGACCTTGTCCACTTTTTCCCAGCTATATATATAAAGCCTAGGACAGTGCTTGCCACATAGTAGGTGTCCAATGAACATTTATTGAATGAATGAATAAACACTTATCTAATTTTAGGAGCCTTACAAGAATCACTGCATAAAATTTAGAAAATGTAAAAATTGTATTGAAGAAGATAAAAATCACCCATAATTCAACAACTCAAGAGGGCTAACGTATTTCTTTTATTTCCTTTGCTTTAGTTATATTTTCTGGTTTCAAGAAAAATAAACTCATCTAGCACATATAAAGTAAAAGTTTTGAAAGAATTTTCCCCTGATATCTCTGGGTGGGGCTTTGGAGTCTTTTATTTATTCCTTTTTTTCATTCTTTTGATTCTTTCTGTAGACTCATTTTCTGTGCTTCATCATCATCAGTTTAATTGCCAAAATACTCCCTACCCCTAGTTCAGATACTTTAAGCTCCCGCCTTCATTTGGTTCCCTTCCCAGTGTCTCACAGAAGAGACACTGGGAGACTTGTCAGAGAGTAACTTTGTTACTTGGCCAGTTACCTCCCTTTGAGTCAGGGAAACATACATTCTTTCCGACTCACATCAACTGGAGGATTGTGGGTGTTTTGTGGTGTTGTGGGATACCTAGTCTTACCTGTTCAGAACAGGGTATAGGGCTATTTTAATGGGACACCTCCCATGAATACAGTAAGATCTGTGCCATTAAGAACCATGTCTTTTACCATTTCTGATACATAGTAGGTACTCAATATATGAGTGAAGAATGAACAAGCCAAATAAAGGGCATGTAGATGGGAATCTTTGAAAACCACTTTTTGTAATACGAACAAGTTTGATGCTTCTATGTATGTATGTGTTGGGGAGGTGAGGGAATGTGGTACAGATATATGTGTCTAAGTATTTGTGTGCATATATGAAAATGTTACTTTTGTTGGGCTGCTTTTTCTACATGAAGGGTGATAGGTCAGTACCTAATGCAGCTGATGGTGCATGCAGCCTGGCACGGAATACTGGCATGAATTTGGTGCTCTCTCCTAAAGCTGCAATAACCATAGTTCAAAGAACTTCAGGTGGCATCCACACAGATGGCTAGGTTTTTTAAATGGGAAAGAATGGGTTAGGAATTTGTTTTGTTTAGTTTAATAACTTTGTTTTCAATTAAAATAAAGGACTAACAGAGAACTCGAGGGGCATAGAAGGGACCTTCAATAAAATTGTTCTATTTTTGTCACTATTAAATATTAGATTACATTCTATTTTCTATCGCTTTATGAAGTTTGAATGAAAGTGGACTTAATGATCTGTAGGGCCCTGCCTAATTCTGGTACTTGGTGACTATTAGATAATTAGATCTATAATTATTCATATAATCATTAGCATTATCAATATTACAAATATCGACCCCCTTCAGACACATATACACACAAAATTAATGGGTTGAATTATCTAGATTACACTTTTACCTCATCCTGGAAATGTGGAAATAGTTTTTGTATTGTAAATGGGTAAACAAGATCTTAGATATTATATTTTGAGTGACTATAATGGGCAGTAGAGAGTAGGAATTAAGACTCTCGAAATGGCATTTACTACATATTAAAATTATTTGTACACAATTTTTCAATCATTTTCTGTCAGCATTTTAAAATCAGTTTTCTCTGTAATAATCTAGATAGCATTTTAAAAATAAATCCTTTTCTGTGACTTTGTAAAGTCCATAAACAGTGTTAGTTCAAGAAAAGGCCACTCTTCACTTAGGCTTTATGATAGTAAAGGTTGAAATATTAGTTATATATGTTGAAATATAAAGTTGAAATATAAAGGTTGAACTATTAGTTAACTGCTCCTCTATCTTTTCTAACTCTATATAGTCTTCAATGTGTGTGAATGATTAAAATTCTCCATTCAGTATCCACTGTTTATCTTTCTTAAATCCCATTTTGAGTGATCCTTTATATACACAAAACTACTTTATTCCATGGGTAAAGTTGACCATTTAAAATTTTCATTGACATGACATTTTCTCCAATTTAGATTTTGCTTGAATATTACAGAGAGGAAACTTTCTAATTTTGAAATAATCTCCTCTTATGGTGCTTCTTTAATACAAAGCTTTAATAACTGCTGTTATTTTTTGCATTTTCAGACTAGTGACTCTTTCAAATCGTGTAAAAAATTTGAGCTGCATTTAAATTTAAACTAATTTTATGGGGGGGGCAGGTTCAATCAAGTATATGTCACAGAGGTTTTACAACTAGACTTTTCATGTAGAAAACAAAAAAGGAAAAAGTTCATATAGTTTTCAAATAAGTTATAGAACTTTAAGAGTTAACTATGTACAAATGCCTTTATAATGCAAAATGCATGCTCACACACAATGAGTGCAAATATGAGAATAAATATTTTCATCTGTTTGACAACCTATCCTTTCTACAAATGATCATGAGACAGTAAAAGTTGAGTGATAATATCTGGGGAGTAATCAGCAAGGTAAATGTTACTTTTTCTCTAAAGTGTTAGACATCGGATTAGGTAGAGAACTATGTGGATGACTAATGACCTTTTTAAAACTTGTATTTACATGTTTTGATAAAGTAGGCATTGTTTCAGTACATGCCCTACTTTTAAAGTAGGCAACATTTCCACTTTAAAGTCAATAACAAACTTAAAGTCTATTCAAATAAAAGGCTGAGGTTTCAGTATATGAACTGAAGCAAATTTTCCACACTTAGCAGGAGATAGTGATATAAAAACGAAATAAACAAGAACTAAAAAAAATTTTCAAAAATGTTCATGCCTTTTATTGTTCACTGTCAACTTAAGATCATCTTAAAACTTTCAGTTAAGAAACTTGCTTGGAATACACCGAATCACTAGGAAGAGTAACATGGAAAATACCAGCTTCAGATGTTTTCTTGGGTTGATTTTTCTTCCATGAACATGGAGACACACTAAATTGCTGAAATTCGCTTTAATTGCATGCTTAGTTATTGACTAATACAACTACAGTGTTAAAAGGACCTGTTTGTTCCTACAAAACATTGATAATATTGTTTCAATTTGTTAAAGTATTTAAGTTTGGTGTAGTCAGATACAACACAGTAAGGGAAACTCATACCGGAAAGGCAAAAAGAGTAAGTCGATCGCTCACAAACTCCAAAGAGTCGAGGGCAGCATGCCTTGCAGCGCCAATGGCAATAAGTATGGGGCATTTAGGACATGTACTCAGCCAGCAGGTAGAGAGTAAGAGTGAGAGGGAGGGACCTGTGGGCCCACGCCTTTTTTGAGGTCTGGGTCCTTATCTCCGTAGATTTTTTGTGACACGTTGTATTGGTTAATTTGAAAGGAGCAAGGAGCTGAGCATGGGAATTTGGGCTTACATTGTCAATTTCAGCAGGCTTACAAGCAGAAATAAAATGGTCAGGCACTTCAGTGTATGGAGCCTTATCTACCTAGAACACAAAGACAGGAACTGAGAGGACTGTCTCAAAATATGTAGGTCAAGAGTGACAAGCTAGCGACAAGATAGTAAGATAGATGCCAAGGCAGCATTCATACTAATGAGATTTTTGACGATCACTATTTGTCATCAAATGCATAGTATCACACTAATGAACTGTTTCATTTTGTTTTTATTTTCTATTTGAAATTTGTTTTTATATTATAATGTCTTGGTTTTTGTCTTTAATTGATAACATATATTTGAATCAAATATTCCGTTGTTTCCTAGCTTTAGGAACATAAAAGAAAATTTTATGCTCAGGAAAAAAAAATGCTTAACTTTAAAGAAAATTCTTACTAATGATTTTAGTATATTTACTTTTTGCTGAGAAGGAACTTGATATTTAATAAAATACTTAATTTTTAGAAACTCACATATGAGACAGGTTTAAGATGACTGAATAGAAGCAGTTAGTGCGCACCACTCTACTCTCACAGAGGAGACAGACTGGTGAATTCACACTAGCTCTTAAAGTGGATTGTTCACGAGACCACACTGGGATTCATTACGGAAACAATGACAACCCATAGAGAGTAGAGAAGAGCAAGGCACCCACCCAGGATTGGCATGGAGCCAGGAGAGGCTTCCTATCCCTATAACATGGTGAGTGAGTGACAGTCTCTGGGGACTTACACTTCTACTATGGACCTTTGCAACCTGAACATGGGAGAGCCCACCTGACCACTGTGGGCCTCCAGAGTGACACAGAAAGCGGCCTGGAGTCTGAGCAGAGCCAGCACTGAGTCCACATTGAGTCCTATGGGCCTTGGATCCCTGAGCACCTTGGCACCAGCTTCTGTAGCCCTGCTAACAAGGGAAGCCTGACTCTTTCACATGCCCCTAAGATAGGGACTGCATCCACAGTGCCAAGGAGTGGACAGACTTTAGGCCCCACATCTGCTGCACGTTGCCAGGCAAGGGTCACTGGCCTAGGACCCCAGCACAGCCACCCGACCACAGCTGAGGCCTCCAGCTGGTCACAACTCTCCATTTCTCTGAGCCAGAACTCCCACTGTGATTGCCACTGTCAAGGTCCTTGCCTCTGCTTATCTCGGGCTGGGGAGGGAGCAAACAGCCTGAAAACTGTCACAAGGCCTCCAGCACACTGCAGCTGCTATATTGAAAGGAAGCCAGACTATTTTCCATGTGGGTCCTTGCCCCTGCTGTTCCTCACTGTGCAGGGCCTCCCAGCCTGGGACCCCAGCACAGATACCCTACCCCCACCTAATCGCTTTAGTCGGTGGCCCTGCTTTCTCTGAGGTAAAGCTCCCAAAGGCAACTGACAGGCCTTACCAGATACCTGTCCTTGCTGCCCTGGGGCTAAGGAAGAAACAAATAGGCTCATTTATTTGCTCACACCTCTAGCATGCCACAGCTGCCCTATGGAGAGGAGACCAGACTGTTTTTTCTGTTTGATCCCCACCCTGCTCTTCCTCCAACCAGGGTCCTCTGGCTTGGGCCTGTAGCACAGCCACCCCACCCCTGTCTGATCATTCTAATTGTCAGTGGTTCTGTGTTTCTCTTGGAACATCTAACAGAAGAAAGGCAGGCATAGTGCCAGCAATCAGAGGGTGCTTCCCCAAAGCCCAGCAGTGGACCTGATGAGGGAGTCACCTCTCTCCCCACCACACCACAGAGCATGGCTGCAAATGTGAGGAAATACAAAGGAGCCACACAGCCGAGTAAAAGCCCACCTACTGGTCATTTCTCTTAAGCACAGTCTACTGTATTGCAGCCCAAACTACAACACCAAAAATGCTTTGAAAGTTTATACCCCTCTGAGAGCAAGGGCAATAAATCAGCCACAAATAAAGACCCTGCACAGAGCTTTGGCCCTCTGAAAACATTCACAAATGAAGCCAACTGACTATAATGAACTTACATCATAATTAAAGGAACGCCAAGATTCCCAGATAAGAAAGAATCAACACAAGAACTCTCGCAATTAAAAAACCCAGAGTGTTCCCATAACTCCAAATGAGTCCATTAGCTCACCAAAAATGGTTCTTACTCAATCAGAAATGACTGAAATGACAGGTAGAATTCAGATTCTGGATGGCAAGGAAGCTCATTGAAATTTAGGAGAAAGGTGAATCTTAGTCAAAGAAATCTAGTAAAATAATTCAAGAGTGGAAAGACAGAATAGCCATTTTAATGAAGAACCAAAATGAACTTCTAGAGCTAAAAATTAACTACAATAATTTCATAATAAAAATAGAAGTATTAACAGCAGAATAGACCAAGCTGAAGAAAGAAACTCTGAGTTCAAAAATGTGTTATTTAAATCAATTACATCAGATAAAAACAAAGATAAAAGATTTTTTAAAAAGGAACAAAACCTCTGAGAAATATGGAATTAAAGAGACCTAATCTGTGACCCGTTGGCATTCTTAGAGAAAAATAGGGAGAATAAACAACTTGTAAAACGTATTTGAGTACATAGTCCATGATAATTTTCATAAACTAGCTATAGAGGTTGACTTGCAGAACCAAGAAATACAGAGAACACTGACTATATACTATACAAGACAACTATCCCCAATGCACACAGTCATTAGGTTTACCAAGGTCAATGCAAACAAACAAACAAACAAACATCTTAATGGCAGCTAGAGAGAAGTGACAGGTCACATACAGAAGGATCCTGATCAGGCTAGCAGCAGAACTTCCTGCAGAAACCTTACAAGCCAGAAGAGATTGAAGGCCTATTTTCAGCATTTTTAAAGAAAAAACAATATGTTTTTCATATTTTTAGGATTTTATATACTGCCAAACTAAACTTCATAAGTGAAAGAGAAATAAAAATCTTTCTGAAAAAAGCAAGTGCTGAGGGAATTTATTTCAACTAGAACAACCTTACAAGAGGTCTTCAATGGAATGCTAGACATAAAATGAAAAGAATGACACTGCTACCAGAAAAAACACACTTAAGCACATTGCCCACAGGCACACTAAAGAAAATCAAACAATCAAGTCTGCGTAACAGCCAGCTAGCAACATGATGACAGGATCAAAATCTCACATATTAACACTAACCCTGAATGTAAATGAGGTAAACTTCCACTTAAAAGGCATAGAGTGGCAAGCTGGATAAAAAGCCAAGACTCGACCACCTTCTGTCTTCAAGTGACCTGTCTCACATGCAGTGGTACACACAAACACCAAGTAAAGGGATAAAGTAAGATCTACAAGGCAAATGGAAAACACAAATGAGCAGGACTTGCTATTCTTTTATCAGATAAAATGAATTTTAAACCAATAGTAATTGAGAAGGAAAAAGAAGGGCATTACATAATGATAAAGGGTACAATACAAAAAGAAGACGTAATTATCCTAAATATATTTGCACACAACATTAGAGCACCCAGATTCATAAAATAAGTTCTTGTTGGCCAATGAAAAGACTTAGACAACCACAGAATAATAGTGAGTAGGAGACTTCAACACCCCACTGACAGTATTAGATAATCAGGGAAGAAAACTAGCAAGGAAACTCTGGTCTTAAACTTGATGCTTGACCAATTTGACCTAATAGACATCTACAGAGCATTTAACAACCACAGAAATATAGTCTTTTCATGTGCACATGGAACATAGTCTAAGATCCACCCCATTCTCGGTCAAAGCAAGTCTCGATAAATTTTTAAAAACCTGAAACTGTACCAAGCATACTCTTGGACAACAGTATAATCAGAATAGAAATTAACATCAACACAACTGCTTAAAACTATACAAATACATGGACATTAAACAACTTGCTCCTAAATAAATCCTGGATGAACATCAAAATTAAGGCAGAAATTTTTTAAAATGTGTTTTAAATTAATGACAATAGGAATACACCTTACCAAAATCTCTGGGAGACAGCTAAAGTAATGTTAACAGGAAACGTTATAGTCCTAAATACCCTCATAGAGAAGGTAGAAAAACCTCAAATTAATGATCTAGCTGAACCTACAGGAACTAGAAAATAAATAACAAACCAATTCCAAAGCTAGCAGAGGAAAATAAATAATTAAGTTGGAGAATAACTGAATGAAAGTGAGATGTAAAATTCCATATAAAAGATAAATGAAACCAAAAGTTGGTTCTTTGAAAAAAATAAACAAGATTGATAGACCAGTAGCTGGATTCACAAAGTAAAAATTGTCAAGATATAAATAAGTATAATCGAAAATGACAAGGATGACATTACAGTTGATCTCTCAGAAATACAAAAGATCCAGAGAATACTAAGAAGAACTTTATGCATATGAATTAGAAATTCTAGAGGCACTGGATAAATTCCTGGAAAGACACAATCTCCCAGGGTTGAATTATGAAGAGATTGAAATCCTGAGTAGATTAATATTGAGCTCTGAAATTGAATCAGTAATAAAAATCCTACCAACCAGAGGAAAAAAAGCATAGACCAGATGGATTCACAGCTAAATTCTATCTGACATACAAATAAGATCTGGTAGCAATCCTATGGAAACTATTCCAAAAACTTGAATAGGAGAGGCTCCTCCCTAATTTACACTATGAAGCCAGCATCAGCCTAATATCAAAATCTGGCACAGACACAAGGAAAAAAGAAAACTTTAGGCCAATATCCCTGATGAATATAGACACAAAAATCCTCAACAAAGTCCTAGCAAACCAAGTGCTATACTACATGAAAAATTAATACAGCACAATCAAGTAGGCTATATTCCTGCGATTCAAGGTTGGTTCGAAGTACATAAATTAGTAAATTGAGTTCATCACATAAACAGAATTTAAAGCAAAACCCATATGGTCATCTCAATAGATGCAGCAAAATCTTTTGATAAAATTCAACAATCTTTCATGATAGTAACCCTTAACAGACTAGGCATCAAAAGAACATACCTCAAAATGATAAGAGCCATCTATGAAAAATCCACAGCCAACATGATACTGAATGGCAAAAAGCTGAAACCTTTTTCCTTGCAAAGTGGAACAAGGCTAGGATGTCATCTCTTACCACTCCTATTCAACATAGTACTGAAAGACCCAGCAAGAACAATCAGGCAAGAGAAAGAAATAAAAGGCATCCAAATA
Organism: Cacajao melanocephalus; assembly: GCA_963573385.1. Lineage (NCBI taxonomy): Eukaryota > Metazoa > Chordata > Mammalia > Primates > Pitheciidae > Cacajao > Cacajao melanocephalus. The sequence goes on from CAUYLG010002945.1 coordinate 53,711, forward strand.
GGAAATGAAGAAGCCAAAATATCTCTCTTCAGTGATTATACAATTCTATACCTAGAAAATGCTAGACTCTGCCAAAGGGCTTCTAGAGCTGATAAACTATTTTAGTAAGATTTCAGGATACAAAAATCAATGCACAAAAATCAGTAGCATTTCTATATCCAATAATATCCAGGCTGAGAGTCAAATCAAGAACATAGTCCCAATTACAACAGTGACAAAGCAAATGAAATTCTGGAATTATATTTCACCAAGGAGGTGAAAGATCTCTACAAGGAGAACTACAAAACACTGCTAAAAGAAATCAGAGATTGCATAAACGAATGGAAAACAGTCCTTGCTCATGGAATAAGTATATAAGAATAAATATCATTAAAATGGCCATACTGCCCAAAGCAATCTATGGATTCAAATCTATTCCTGTCAAACTATGAGCATCTATTTTCACAGAATTAGGGAAAAGAAAACTATTTAAAAATTTATACGGAATCAAAAAAGAGCCCAAATATCCAAAGCAACCCTAAGCAAAAAGAAAAAAAGCTGGAGGCATCACACTACTCGATTTCAAACTATACCATAAGATTATAGTTACCCAAATAGCATGGGACTGTGTGCAGAGACAGACACATACACCAGTAGAACAAAATAGAGAACTCGGACATAAACCCATACATCTATAACCATCTGATCTTTTAAAAGGCCAGCAGAAACTAGCAATGGGGAAATGACACCCTATTCAATAAATGATGCTGGGATAACTGGGTAGTCATATTCAGAAAAAGAAAACTAGACCCTTGCCTTTGGCCGTATACAAAAATGAACTCAAAGTGAATTAAAAGTTTCAACACAAGACCTCAAAGTACAACAATCCTAGAAGAAAACCCTAGGAAATAACCTTTTAGACTTTGGCCTTGGCAAAGAATTTTTGGCTGAGTCCCTAAAAGCAATTACAACCAAAACTAAAATTGGCAAGTGGTACCTAATTAAACTAGAGAGATTCTGCACAGCAAAATATTATATCAACAGAGTAAACAAATAACCTAAAGAATGGGAGAAAATTTTCACAAACTCTATGTCTGACAGAAGGCTGATATCCAGAATCTATAAGAAACTTAAACAAATTAAGAAGCAAAACCTAAAAACCCATTAAAAAAATAAGCAAAAGACATGAACATATACTTCTCAACGGAAGACACACAAGTGTCCAACAAACATGAAAAAATGGTTCACATCAATAATCATTAGAGAAATGCAAATCAAAACCACAATGAGTGAGTTACCATCTCACAACAGTTAGAATAGTTTTGATTAAAAAGTTAAAAAACAACAGATCCTAACAAGGGTGTGGAGAAAAAGGAATGTTATATACCTTAGGTGGGAATGTAAATAAGTTCGGTGATTGCAGAAAGCAGTTTGAGTATTTCTCAAAAGAACTTAAATCAGAGCTACCATTTAACCCAGTAATCCCATTACTGAGTATATACCCAAAGGAAAATAGATCATTATACTAAAAGGACACATGCACTTGTATGTTCATCACCACACTATTAACAGTGGAAGACGTGAAGCCTACCTAGGTACCCATAATGATAGATTGGATAAAGAAAATGTGGCACATATACCCCAGGGAATACTACACAGCAATAAAAAATGAAATCATGTCTTTTGCAGCAGCATAGATGGGGCCGAAGGCCATAATTCTAAACGAATTAATGCATGAACAGAAAACCAAATACTACATGTTCTCACAAGTGGGAGATAAACATTGAGCACACATAGATATAAACATAGGAACAATAGACATTGCAGACTAATAAAGGAGGGAGGGAAATGGGGAGATGGGTTAGAAAACTACCTGCTGGGTACTATGCTCCTTATCTGGGTGTCATATACCCATTTAACAAATCTGCACATATAGCCTCTGTGTATAAAATAAAAGTTGAAGTTAAAATGTATAAAAAATTTAAGAACACAAAAACAACCTCACATATAATTTGTTTTCAGTTAAGTTCCACATTTGTTAAAGTCTGTTTTTCTTTCAGTGCCTCTCGAATTCATCCCATGCCCTGTAGTTCAGTAGCTCCCAGGCCACTGCCTTTCTATGCAGATAATTTTACCTTGAAAGTGTTGCTTTTGTTCTGGTTTTCTCTGGATATAGTTGTCACTATCTTCTGTTACTTAAAAAAATGTGGACAATGTCTTTCTTTTCTTGTTTCTTTATACTCTGAATCTTTTTTATGGAACTAAGTTTCACAGAATTGATTACATCATAATACTTTGTTGTTCCTGATGCACCGTTATTTTTCTGTGTGTCTGTTTTCTTCTATTCAACATTTTATTATTTTATTTATTTAAAAATTCGGTAACTCAGTGTCTCCTATGTGTCAATCTGTTAAGGTCGTTATTAACAAGGACTAATAGTGCATCTTTAAGGTTAATAGTTCCTGAGCCTCGGATGTTAGGTCAGTAACTCCCATTGAGAGAAACCTGATTGGGGGTGGGGGAGAAGTATACTGAGTAAAGGAAATGGAATCAGGAAAGGAAGCATGACATGTGCATAGAAAATGGGTAGTTTGTTTTGACTGAAACATAAAATGGGTGAAGGGAAGTAGGAAGAGGTCACGTTGTTAATGGCTTTGAATTCCAACCCAAGGAGTCTGTCGTTAATTACATGGGCAGAACTTTCGTGCTAATAAATAACTTTTGTCACTTTTGAAATTTAGAAAAGTCTCATATCTGAGGCCACACTATGGTAGATATATGTGAGAGAGAAAAAAGTAGGGGTGGAGAGCCTGGAGGTGATAAGATCTTAGCTGTTCAGAATTTTAGACACACATCTTTTTATGTTAGCTTCTGTTAAGGTTTATGCCATTGCCTATTGAATACTTTTTTATCACAGTTATCCTAACACTTTCTTTTTTGATCTTTGTAAGTTCATAGATATTTACTTAGGTAAGAATAAACTTATTCCCCAGTGTATGCTGATTATAAACATGTATCAGGAAGGGCAAGGACATGCTGCATCTACATAAATCTGCTGCAGCATCAGCAAGCTATTGGTATTCAGAATACTCACTTTGCTAGAACATTTAAAATGAAGTTAAAATTATTTGTCTGTTGCTGCATTTAAATGCTTGAATTGTCTTAAAATGGTTAATAGTCTGAATATGAAAATGCCTGGAGAGCACTGGCAAGGATTGGTAAATAAAACATATCCCTACCATGATTTACAGGAGTCAGGGCAAGGTTTTTGTTAGTTTATGTATTATCAGAAAAACCGGATGTTATCCAAAAATGGATGCTATGAAGTAGCATCTGAAGACTATTAGTTTGGTAAATCTAGCATGGAAAGATAGTTATCAATCTTTTCATTAATAAAATTCTTTTTTGTAAAACAGAAATATATGTATAGGAATATCACATTGTACACAAAAATATATACAATTATTACTTGTCCATTAAAAATAAATACCTAAATACTTGATTGAAAGTTTAATGTTGGATGTTGGCAACTTAAAAAGCTTTCGTATTTCTCACACTCTTAAATGTTCAATTCTTTATTGTATTCTCTTCATTACTTAGAGAATATAATTCAGTTAATTAAATAAGGAAGAAGAGTGTTATATTAGTCATGATGGGGTAGGTCCTGTGGTAAGAAACAACTTAAAGATCTCAGTGAGAGATTCTTGAAGTAGAGTTGAAGTAGGGTTGCAGGTGGTAAATGAGAATTGAAGTAGAGTAAATGAGAGTTATGGGTGGTAAATGAGTGAGAATGATGGGAAGCTGAACACACAATAAAGTCAACATGTCTCACTTTATTGTGTGTTCAGCTTCCCATCATCCTCACTTGGGAATCCTAGTTGATGGACTCTTCCTTCTTTGAAACATCACTTCTTCTTCTGGCCAGCAAGAAGGGAACCTGGCAATTTGTTCATATCTTTAAGCAGGTGTTGGCATGTATGGCCCATGGACCAAATCAAGTTCATCATCTGCTTTATTAAAACACAGCCACACTCATTCACTTATGTCTTGTCTGTGGCTGTATTTTAACTAGAAGGGCAGAATGGAATTTTTGTGACAGAGACTATATGTGGCTCAGAAAGCCTTAAATACTTAGTCTGGCCCGTCACAGAAAAATGTTTGCTAATTCCTTTCTTAAATGGTTCTTTCAAGAAGTAAACACACCATATGTAATCACGTTCCCATATTCCACTGACCAAATTAAGTCATGTGGCTGGGTCTCACTTCAATGAGGAAGAACAATCATATTATGTGTCCTGCAAAATGTAGAGAGAACTTCTGACTACTATAGGTACTTGCTTTCTGTATTTCATGCTCTCATTTTCTACCCTTCACACACTCTGTCACCTTATTTAACTGGCCTTTAATTCTTGTGTTCCCCTACTTTAGAATATATTATGCAGCATTACAATGATCTATTTGCTTTCTAGTATTCCTTCACTGTATCACACTATAAACTCCATGAAGGCAGTACTCCTGTTCGTTTCATTTACTATCTGCCTTATTTCTCAGCACCTATAGAAGAGCATTGCATTAGGCCCTCTATCAGAGCACCATATTCCATTTCTTCAGTTTTCCTACAATTATCATCAATGAAATACTTTGTGTTTAGTATGCGAGAGAAAAATAAATTTCAGGACCCCCAAATCACTAAGTCAAAGGGAAAGTCAAGCTGGGAATTGGCTCAGGCAAACCTGCCTCCCACCTTATTCCTAAATAAGATCGCCACAAAGATTAAAAAAAAAAACCTACACACCTTCCTCACAATTTGCCTACAAGGAAATTCCTTGTGATCCTCAAGATCTTTACACTAAAGCAATTCTGTTTAACTTCACATTGGCAATGTAAATTAATAGCTTATCTTCACAGGTGTGGGATGAAAGAACTTAAAACCATCCCTCTGCTCACCTGAAACAAATGCATATCTGAACACTTCCTCTGCCCTACTGTTTATGTAAAAATGTAGAGTCATTGAGCTGGACTAAGGCATAAGTGACTATTCCTCTGTATCTGACTCACATGCAAATTGTGTATTTAGTGAAAAGCTGATAAGGACCCAAAAGAATGCCAAGTTTTGTCTCTTATCTACCTATGACCTGGAACCCCTCCCCTGACTTTGAGTTGTCCTGCCTATCCAGACCAAATTAATGTATATCTTACACATGTGGATTGATATCTCATATCTCCCTAAAGTGTAGAGAACCAAGCTGTACCCCAATCACCTTGGGCACATGTCACGACCTCCTGGGGCTGTATCATAACTCATCCTTAACCTTGGCAAAATAAACTTTCTGAATTGATTGAGACCTGTCTCAGATACTTCTGGGTTCATGACTAATTGACATTTGTAGCCCCACTAAACTCTAAGCTTTATATGGACAGGAACCATATTTATCTTGCTTGCTATGCCTACCCAGTACCCTGCATAGTGCCTGGCATATAATAGGCACTAGATATTTTTTAAATGAATGAATGAATCACTCTATAAATGAACATCCTATGCTGCTTTTTATTTAAATACACAATGTTTTAATGAACTATTGAGGCAGGAGAATATGGTCTGGAGGCAGAGAACCTAAAGACTGCCTAGAACTCAATCAAATATAAAAACCCTAACTTTCTAAGACCAAGTAAATAACTTTGTAACTCTACTTCAAGTATGATAGGAAACAACTTCTTCATTTGCATAGGGTGTACACCAAATAAATAACTTTGAACTTTATTTTATACTTGATATGGTTTGGCTCTGTGTCCCCACCCAAATCTCATCTTGTAGCTCAAATCATTTCCATGTGTTGTGGGAGGGACCCAGTTGTAGATGATTGAATCCTGGTAGCAGGTCTTTCCCATGCTGTTCTTGTGATAGTGAATGGGTTTCCTGTGATCAGGTGCTTTTTAAAATGGAAGTTTCTCTGCATAAGCTCTCTCTTTGCCTGCAGCTATCCATGTAAGATGTGACTTGTTCCTCCTTGCCTTCCGCTATGATTGCAAGGCCTCCCAGCCATGTGGAACTAAGTGCAATAAACCTCTTTTGTAAATTACTCAGTCTTGGGTATGTTTTTATCAGCAGCATGAAAATTGACTAATACAATCCTCTTCACTTGCACAGGGTGTACACCAAGTAAACAACTTTGTAACTTCACTTTAACCCCTTCATTTACATAAGATGTATGCCATGTTACCAATGGAAAACATCTAGAGGATATTTAAACCCTAGAAAATTCTGTAACAAGTGTACTTCCGTTTTCAATAATTTCTGCTTTTGTTGCCTCATTCTTTCCTTGCTTTGTGTGTTTTGTCTAATTCTTTCTTCAAAATGCCAAGGACCTGGACACCCTCCACCAGTAACACTTATGAGGCCCTGTGTCATGTAGTTGCTACCTACTTCTCAAGATCTGTTCAGCACCGTACTCTCCATTTCCAGCCTACTTTTACTTTCCTGCCAAATGGTCTTTACAAATGATTTCCCTTTTGCTTAGAATGCCACCACTTCAGATAGATAAATTCTATCTATCCTTCTTTACTGAGTTCCTGTATCACTTCCTCATGGAAGCCTATGCAGTCATTGCTGATTAGGCGAAGTGTCCCTAAGGGCTCCCACAACGTAATGTATTTCTCTATGCAAGGACTTATCACAGTTGCGTATTTTCTTCACACATTTTTTCACATAATAATTTCTTTTTTGGTTAATGCTTGTGTCCCTCCACTAAACTTACTATGTCTTATTTTGCTAATCATTGCATCTATAGTATCTAGCATAGAATTTTGCGCATAGCACTTTTCAATAGCTTTTCTTAAATAAGCACATTCATGCAAATTTATGAAAGAGCCTCACTTGATTTAAATAACAGGAAGTTTTAATATTTCCCTCAATGGAATAATTGTGAGGATTGTGAACAATCTATGTTAGATGTCTGGCACATAGTATGCATTCAGTTAATGATAGCTGCTTTACTATTATTTTTTCATTGTTCCTTCTATATATGTGTTCAATCGTATTAGTTGGATATGAAATTCTGTAGAGTACGAATAAAGAGGAGGAGGAGGATGAATGGAAGAAGGGAGAGGAGGAAGAAGAAAGAGTGAAATTTTCTGCAAAATAAGAGTAAGAAAGCCTGGTCTTGATCACTCACAGAACACACCAAAACTTTCCAGTTCAGCTGAAGGGCATAGTTACCTGTATTTTGCTCTCTTCAGACTTAGACAGGATAAACCTAAGAGACTTACCTATAGAATGAGGTGTATTTATAATAAAATCTATTCTATCTATTCATTGGGTGCGATTGATAGAAGAAATTAAACTTTTCTCTTGTAAGTAGGCATGTGGGGAAAATGTGTCACATTTGGGAGCAGTTGGTTTAAATTGCAAATGTATGAGTTTCTGTTCTTGCTTTAACTTCAGTACTGATTAAGCTGTGTGTGGCAGACACTGTTGATTGCCAACTCATGACCATTTCACCTACTCCCTTTCTAGTAGAAGTCTGACTTTGTTATGACAGCACCTTTTCTCTTTTCCTTCACTATTATTGCCTTACTGGTTTGATCATTTTCCTGTGATGATGTGATATTTGGAGATGCAACAGCTATGTTGTGACATTCGGTGACAAGCTTGAGGACAAAAAGCTCATACACTAAGGAGAACATGACAGAATCGTGGAAATAAGATGTGTTCCTAATGACATGATTAAACTGCCATACTGACCGTGGAATCACCAAACCTCAGCCCTCTTGGTGAGAAAATTAAATGCTTCCCATGTTTATACTTTCTTAAATTGGGTGTTCTATTCATAGTGGCCGCTCAAATATAAATTTACAAATCCTACTCTTGGCACATACAGGTATTAATCATTTTCTCTTTCAGGTCTTCTCTTGGTAAAATTGAGATAATAAGAGTATCTTTTTCTGAAGATTAATTTATGTAATGTCTTTGTGGAGGAATGGCTCCACCATGGCATGCTAGTGACCTTGCATTCTTCTACGTAGCTCACGTGGGCAAAGCCAACTGCAGTTTAACCTGAATCTTGGCAGAACACTCTGTAATCCCCCCCAAGAACATGGAGCGATGGGTAGTCTTGTGAATGCTGTCCTAAGTTCATTTCTCATCCTCCTCCATTCTTGTGGGAGGCTGCAATAAGATAGCTTGTCATCCATCTCTCTGATTCCAAGGAGGCATGGAACTTTCCACCTTGCCCCGTCCTCTTAAGGCACAGCTGCAAACTTCCTTGCAAGGTTAGAGAATTGTTTGCTTCCTTGATGATAGAGTAAACCATCCTTTCAGTCATCTGTCATCTGGCCCTTCAGATTCAGTGTCATCTCATGGGTACAGAAATGTATGACAGTGACCTCATGCTGATTTTGCTTTTGCTCTTTATATAAGTAATGCACTGAATCTATTTAGGTTTGTTGTCTTCTTACTGTTCAGATCTATGGAAGAATGGCAAGCCAACTAGCAGCAGCCATTTTGCTACTGTTTATGGATGCTTGCCTGGCACAGAGTAAGAACTCAATGAGGGTTGGCTCAGTTTTAGAGCAGTAATAATAGTATTATTATAGCTATGTTACTGAACCTGTTTCTCATCTGTAAGTGAGGATTACATGGAAAGTGTTCTAAGCTCTTAAGAGCCACCTACATATGAGAAAGTAATATTTAATTAACTCTTTTCTTAGGTCACTGGAGGCATAGTTTTTATTCAGTTTGATTTGTGACTTAAGGAAATGCTATATAATTTAAATATGAAACTCTATCTGATTTTATTGCAGAAGAGAACTTCATACCACTCCATAGAGCCCCACATCATGTGCCTTAGGATTGTCGTCATATTGAAAGCTTTAATCATAACTATTAACCTTTCTTCTGACATCAGCAATATGTGGGTGTCCTGGTTTGTTGAAATTGACTCAAGTTAAAAAACAAAACTATATGAGAAAGCAGTTGATCCTTCTAACATGCGTTTCTAGTTCTAACACTGAATCCAAGTTTCAGGAAAAAAATATTGTAGAATGTCTGCACCAAGGCTATGTACAGAGCAGAAATTTTAAAATTCTTTCAAAGTAAATGATTATTCTGACAAAACTACCAGGCTACATCTTTTAGATGAAAGTTTAGCATCCTTCGAAACAAAACCTTGGTTTGAAAGACGATATTACCTACCTGAATATTGGGTTAAAAGCATTTACTTTTTTCTTATTTTAATGGAGAATCTATAATTCTACTTAAAAGAAAATATCTATTTTTTTCTGATATTCAGAATGATACCTAATGAGACTTAGACAGGATAAACCTAAGAGACTTTGCATATTTATAATTTTATGTAATGCGGAAAGCTAACCTTCTAGGCAAAAATTAAGAGAGCAATGGATAAAAATAGAAAAACAGGTGGCTGCCTTTTTGTACACTGCTCTGTGTTTTCTGGGAAATTTGTGATAATCAGTTATTTCAACAATGTGGTATCTTTATCCAATGTATTTTACTTGGAGACAAACGTTTGTATCTTTAAGGATGTTTCTTTTCCTTGATTAAATAACCATTTCAGTCCAAGAATGAAAAAAAATACTTTTATCACTAGGAATTTGATGTTCTGCAAAGAGTACAGTTTTGTCAGCGGTAAAGTGGTGCATTTCATATAAGTGTGTGCTTTCGCAGCTCTCAAAGCAAGCACAGTGGTTTTCGTCAGTGAGACCCAAGGTGAGTTCTGTTCGTAAATTTTTAATTCACAAATTCATTGACTGTTATTTTTACACCACTAAATGACTAACATTAGCAATTAGTCCAAATTTAATATTAATGGTGGGGCCAGATGTGAATATGGATGATAAAGACCTATGAAGGTAGAATCATATCTTTTTATTTTGTGTGATTACTATTTGAGTTTTCTCTATTTATTCATTAATGTGGAGTCTAATATTAATGATTTTCATGTGCTACAACTATCCTTGTGCTCTCTGGATATGTACAGCATGTGTGTGTGTGTGTGTGTGTGTGTGTATAATTTAGTTTAGATTTTTAATCTTAGAAGTTAATTTTCATTTAATATGTTGAACAAGTTATGTTTAGTTAAGAATTTTGCTTCTATGTTTGAAAGATTGACCTGGGATCCTGTGATTTTTCTTCTGCTGTCTTGTCAGGTTTTGGTATTAAGTTTATTTTACCCTCATTAAATTGTTCCCCGTTTTTGAATTCTCTATAAAAGTCATATGGGAACCAAATGTCCTTTGAATATATGTAATTTATACCTGTATAACTACCCAAGTCTTTAAGTGAGTGTGTATGTGAAAGAGACAGAGAGAAAAAAAGAAATAATATAATTTTTCAGGACTGATTCAATTTAATGCTTATAGGTATATTTAAGTTTCTGTCTTTTCTTCTCAGTGTTGCATTTTATTGTTCAAGGAAATGGCCTATTTATATAAAGTTTTGACAGTTACAGGCCTACAGTTGATTATAATATCTGATAATTATTTTTTTAATAACTGCTGTATTTGTAGTCATGTCTCCTTTCCATGTTTAATACTGTTTTGTTCTTCATGGCAGAGATTTTTCTAGTTCATTAGTCTTTCCAAATAATTAGTTGTTGCCTTTGTTGATCCTGTTTTATCATTTTTTTCTATTTCATCATTTCTGTCCTTTTGGTTTCACTCCACTCTTTGGGGGTTGACTTGATTGATATTTAATATATCTTAAGTAAGATAATAGGCTTGTGAATCTTCAGCATTTCTTTCCTTTCACATAATTAGTGAAATTAATATTTTCTCCTGGATATTTGCTTTAGCTTCATTGCATTCCACAAATTTTGAAATGTGATATTTTCATTTGATTGTGTAGTATTTTCATTCAGCTCTAATAATTTTATGATTTCCATTTTGATATTTTTGCACAGGAGGTATTTAGCAGCATATTTTAAAATTACCTAAATGTCTTCAGTGTTTTATTAAGCCTTTTTTGTTGGGACTTAGTTTATTCCCTCTTGCCCGGTCAATTATTACATATGCTCTGTATGTACAAGAGAACAATGTGTTTTGTCTATATAATTGGGGCACAGTTTTATGTATGTTCTTTAGTTTAACCTTTTAAACTTTTATTTCAAATCTGCACTCTTAATAAATACCAGACAATATGTAGTGCTAGTGCAAATTTGTGCTGATGGGGATTCTCATATATAGCCCATGTGATTGAATAAACTGGTAAATTCATCTTGAAAAACAGTTTATATATTATTCAGTCAAGTTGAAAAGATATATATAAAGTTTAGAAATTTTTCTCTAGATAAATTTCACTCTACATAAATATGTAATGCATATATTTATGGTTGTATGTGAGTTCTGTTAAATGCATAGAATGTGTAATGATCAAGCCAGGGCATTTAGGGTGTTTATCACCTTCAGTGTTTATCATTTTTATGTGTTGGTATCATTTCAAGTCCTTCCTTCTAGTTACTTTGAAATCTACATGATATCGTGGCTCAGATAGGGCATGATGTGCATTGCGAGCTGTCTCCCTGGAGCAATGCCTTTTTTTGGTCACCAGACAGCTTCTTATGTTAGTCTGAGAACCCCCGTGGGTCTACAGCCTTTCCTGTGGCTAGAATGCAGGAGTCTGCAGTGGGAATGTAGGCCACTGAAAGTCACTCACTTACCTTTTTTTCACCATCAGGAGGCTCTCCAGGCTCCCAGCTGATTCTAGGCAAGAAAGCAGTCAGGCAGTCTCACTTCCCCACTTCCCTTTTCTTCCTTGTTTTAAGTGCTCCCTGTCATTTCTCTGTTGAATTCCAGTGTTCTGTGTATTATATATCAAACACTAAGTACCTAGGTTTGTGCTTAATAGACTCAACTGTCTAACAAAGATTATTGATTTGTTCTTTTAAAACTAATTATATTTGGTAACAATGACAGAGGATGTAAACACTATACATTATAAGGGCAAATTTCTATCTAGGGCTCAACAATTTTCCCTGCATTGTTATCTACAGGGATGTTTTAGTGGTAAACCATTTTTGCATACCCAAAGCCATGTCGGTGTCAACATGCTGGGTCTGAAATGTAGTATAAAGACACTATATGATAAAGCCTATGACTTTCTGACACCGAAAGTATATTAATATATATTTTACTCATTCATTTATTTGTTTGTAAACTATTGCACACCTGCCGACTCTATGCTATATTTTGTTAGTTTCTGAAGACACAATGGTGAGCTAAAGCAGGCATGGTCCCGGCCTTCACGCAACTTCCTATTTACTGTTAGAAACAGACTTTAAGGAAATAATGAAACAAATATATCTGAAATTGTAATGAGTAATATACAAGACTGAAGAGTGTAGTATAAAGTATTAACATTGACATGAAGGTCAGTGAACCGCTTCCTAAGGAAGGCACATATAGTCTGAAGTTTGAAGGACATATAACAAATAGCTATGTTAAGACATAAATAAAAACATTTCTAAGCAGAGAGAACAATATCGACAAATAGTGTGTTCTTAGTAAAGATTGTTGAAATGGAATAGACAATAGGAAAACAAGAAGCTTTGGAGATTTGGAGAACAAATTTTACAACTACATTGCATATACAAATGTATTATATATTCCATGAGTAAAATTTATAGCCATGTAAAACCATGGTATAACTAGCATTATATATGTCTCTGGCTTTGCAGTAAAAATGAAAGTATCCCATACATTTAGTACAACATTTAGTACAACATGCCTAGAAATTGAGTGCAGTTGTTAAAACTCTGGACCAAACAAATATGAACCAAAAACAAATTCTAATGAGTTAAATAAAGAACCACAGTTTATAAAATCAAAAATGAGTGTAAGTTGACATATCTAGACTTAATGACTCACTTAACCAATATTTATTTTGATGTTTTTTTTATAAGTATTATACTGATACATAGTATTTGTACATGCTTCTGTGGTATATGTGATATTCTGATACATATGTAGATTGTGTAATGATCAAGTTAGAGTATTTATCACTTCCATGTATTTTAGAAATTTTCTATCTAGTATAGAAAAAGTCCTTTATTTTTTCTTTAAATACAACATTAACTGTTGCTTGCAATTCTTGAGTTTTTCTTTCCCTCCTGTTTTTGGAAGGTTATATGGCAACAGCAAATCATGTTACACGAGAAATTCTAAGGAGTAAGTGAAACACTATATCTATTTGTCTTTTTGCTGTTCTCAATCTATAATTTACTTTAACGTGGCTATTCATCTTAATGATATCTATACAGTAGACACAATAGGCAAGGCTAACTGATACTGGCTTGGAGAGTGGATTTCAGTTATCCTTCTGCTCATGTGCATATTCAAAACTGTATGTTCAGCTAGCTGGTAAGTGTAGTGTCCCATACAGGTGGAGTTTGTGTATGCATGTAAGTGCATGTGTGTGTACCCTTGAACACAAATGTGGGTGTTCCTTCATAGTAATGATATGAATTTATATTGGAATGATATTTTTATAGCTATCATAAATACTTTTATTTAATACTCATCATGTGACTAATTACAGATCAGGCAACTCAGGATAGCATTACAGATTTCAAAGGAAATCGCTAGTCAAAATTATCACATGCACTGAGTTTCCTTTGGCTTATTAGGTGTGGTATGGTTGTGATTTTAAACAAATATTGGCTTTCATTTTGTGATTGTTTTATTGGAAGTTAAAAAAGCTTTCTGTTTTAGGTGACTTATATCATCTTTCCTTTAAAATCAAGGAATTAAGGGAATACTTAAGTAATATTTGGTAAATTCATACAATGTAAGATTTAATAGCTATTGTAAAGAATTTCGATGGCATGGCAAAATTAAGGAAGAAGCAGAATACAAAGTGGTATCTGCATGTTGATCTCAACCTGCAGATGTGTGTGTGTGTGTGTGTGTGTGTGTATAATATTATATTAGTCTGTTTTCATGTAGCTGATAAAGACATACCCGAGACTGGGAAGAAAAAGAGGTTTAATTGAACTAACAGTTCCACATGGCTGGGGAGGCCTCAGAATCATGGCAGGAGGTGAAAGGCAATTTTTACATGGCAGCAGCAAGAGAAAATGAGGAAGAAGCTAAAGCAGAAACCCCTGATAAACCTATCAGATCTCATGGGACTCATTCATTATCACGAGAATAGCATGGGAAAGATGGGCACCTATCATTCAATTACCTCCTCCTGGACTTCTCCCACAACACATGGGAATTCTGGAGATACAATTCAAGGTGAAATTTTGGTGGGGATACAGCCAAACTATATTAGTCTGCCCCTGGCCCCTTCAAATCTTATGTCCTCAAATTTCAAAATGAATCATACCTTCCCAACAGTGCACCAAAGTCTTAACTAATTTCAGCATTAACCTAAAAGTCCAGAGTCGAAAGTCCCATCTGAGACAAGAGAAGTCTCTTCTACCTATGAGCCTATAAAATCAAAAGCAAGCTAGTTCCTTCATAGATAAAATAGGAGTACAGGTATTGGGTAAATACAATTGTTCCAAATGTGAGAAATTGGCTAAAACAAAGGGGTTACAGGGCCCAGGCAAGTCTGAAATTCAGTGGGTCAGTCAAATTTTAAAGCTCCAAAATGATCTCTTTTGACTCCAGGTCTCACACATCCAGGTCATGCTGATGCAAGAGGTGGGCTCCCATGGTCTTGGGAAGCTCCAGACCTGTGGGTTTGCAGGGTATAGCCTCCCTCTTGGCTGCTTTCATGGGCTGCCTTTGAGTATCTGCAGCTTTTCCAGGCACACAGTGCAAGCTGCCAGTGGATCTACCATTCTAGGGTCTGGAGAACAGTTGCCTACTTCTCATAGCTCCACTAGCCAGTGTCCCAGCAGGGACTCTGTATGGGGGTCCAGCCCCACATTTCCCTTCTGCATTACCTTAACAGAGGTTCTCCATGAGGGCACCGCCCCTGCAGCAAACTTTTACGTGGGCATCCAGGCATTTCCGTACGTGCTCTGAAATCTAGGCTGAGGTTCCCAAACTTCAGTTCTTGACTTCTGTGTACCCACAGGCTCAACACCATGTGGAAGCTGCCAAGGCTTGGGGCTTCCACCCTGTGAAGCCACAGCCCATGCTGTATGTTGGCCCCTTTTAGTCATGGCTGGAGTGTCTGGGACACAGGGCACCATGTCCATAGGCTGCGCACCACACAGGGACTCTGGGCCTGGCCCATGAAACCACTTTTTCCTCCTGGGCCTCTGGGCCTGTGATGGGAGGGGCCGCCAAGAAGGCCTCTGACATGGCCTGAAGACATTTTCCCAGTGGTCTTGGGGATTAGCATTAGGCTCCTTGCTACTTATGCAAATTTCTGCAGCCATCTTGAATTTCTCCCCAGAAAATGGGTTTTTCTTTTCTATCACATAGTCAGGCTGCAAATTATCCAAACTTTTATGCTCTGCTTCCGTTATAGAACTGAATGCCTTTAACAGAACCCAAGTCATGTCTTGAATGCTTTGCTGCTTAGAAATTTCTTCTGCCAGATACCCTAAATCATCTTTCTCAAGTTCATAGTTCCACAAATCTCTATAGCAGGGGCAAGACGCCACTAATCCCTTTGCTTAAACATAACGAGAGTCACCTTTACTCCAGTTCCAAACAAGTTCCTCATGTCCACCTGAGACCACCTCAGCCTGGACCTTATCATCCATATCACTATCAGCATTTTGGGCAAAGGCATTCAACAAGTCTCTAGGAAGTTCCGAACTTTCCTGCATTTTCTTTCCTGTCTTCTTCTGAGCCTTCCAAACTGTTCCAACCTCTGCCTATTGCCCAGTTGGAAAGTGATTTCCATATTTTTGGGTATCTTTTCAGCAATGCCCCACTCTACTGGTACCAATTTACTGTGTTAGTCTGTTTTCACACAGGAAAGAAAAAGAAGTTTAATTGGACTTACAGTTCCACATAGCTTGGGTGGGGGTGCTCAGAATCATGGCAGGAGGTTAAAAACGGTACTTCTTACATGGAGGCAGCAAGAGAAAATGAGGAAGAAGCAAAAGCAGAAACTCTTGATAAACCTATCATAGAAATAGATGGACACTTTCTAACATGCTGAATTGTGCAATGTGAAATACTAGAAACATTCTCATTAAAATCAGATATTAGACAATGATGACAGCTATCATGTTTTTGAAATAGCAAATAGATGAGAGAATAAAATAAGTAAACTTATTTGAAAAGAGAGCAGAAAATAGTCATTGTATACAGATGATGGAAATATATATCATGTAGGCTGGGCACGGTGGCTTATGCCTATAATCCCAGCACTTTGGGAGGCCGAGGCAGGTGGATCACCTGATGTCAGGAGTTTGAGACCAGCCTGACCAATATGGAGAAACCCTGTCTCTACTAAAAATACAAAATGAGCCAGACGTGGTAGCACATGCCTGTAATCCCAGCTATTCAGTAGGCTAAGAAAGGAGAATTGCTTGAACCTGTGAGGCAGAGGTTGCGGTGAGCCAAGATCAATCCATTGCACTCCAGCCTGGGCCACAAGAGTGAAAACTCCGTCTCAAAAAAATAAAGAAAGAAAGAAAGAAAGAAAAAGAAATATATACCATGTGTATATATAAATCCAAAATAGAAAATAATGGAAAACTGCTAGAAACAGAATTTTGTATGTTCATTGATTACAAAGTTAATATATAAAAATCTGTGGGTTTCCTACATATAAATGGTAACTATTTAGAAAATACAATAGATTGAAAGATGCTCTTTCCCATCGCAGCAAAATGATAAAATCAGAAGGAATAAGCCCCAAAATAAACACAGAGTATACAGAACATATAGAGAAAATGCAAGTGGCAATATATTTTCTAGTAAGAAATCAGAAAAAATTAATATCATTTGGAAATTTTCAAATGCTTTTTATGTAATTCCTAGAATAAAGCAGTAATGTAAACTTTACTCTTTGATTTCATAAGATATCACAATAATTAATTACACTGCAGTTTAAAACATAAACCATTTGATATATTCTGTCGTTAGAGAAAAATCAATAGCTTTAAATGTTCATATTTTAATACAAGAAGACTTGAAAATAAATTAGACATCCAATTCAGAAAGCTAAAATAAAAATTAAGGATAGCAGGAAGCAAGATTTGAAAAAATACCAGAGCAATACATTAAATTGAATGAGCAATAGAATAAAACTGTGAATTCAGTAAATGGTAGGATTTGAGTTTTGAAAAGAGCAATAAAAACAAGTTAATAAATAAGTTTAAGCACTAACAGTGAAAGAACAGAGATATATAAGATTATGTATTTTTAAAGTTTGATTCTTTAGCCATAAATAAAATACAATAATAATTATACATAAATTATTCATTCCTTTTTAAATTGACACAATGGAAATTGGACATATAAATAGTTTAATAGAAGGTAACTGGTGTTTGCTTACATTAAAATATCTTGATTTAAGAATAGAGAAAAAGTGAAGTGTTTGCCTTTCTGTAACTTGCTTATTTCACATCACGTAATAAGTATATATATATGTATATGTATATATGTGTATATATGTATATATGTGTATATATGTATATATGTGTATATATGTATATATGTGTATATATGTATATATATGTATATATGTGTATATATGTATATATGTGTATATATGTATATATGTGTATATGTGTATATATGTATATATATGTATATATGTGTATATATGTATATATGTGTATATATGTATACATATGTGTGTGTGTATATTTATGTGTATATTTCCCAATTTCCTTATTCATGTAGGCTGTTAACATATTTTGGCTATTTTGAAAAATGCTGCAATGAAGACAAAAGAGCAGACATCTCTTTAAGGTTCTGATTTCAAGTATTTTGGGTATATATTCATAAATGAAATTGCTATATCATATGTGATATGGTTTGGCTGTGTCCCCACCCAAATCTCATCTTGAATTCCCATGTGTTGTGGGAGGGACCCTGTGGGAGGTAACTGAATCATGGGGGCAGGTCTTTCCTGTGCTGTTCTCATGATAGTGAATAAGTCTCACAAGATCTGATGGTTTTAAAAATGGGAAATCCCTACACAAGCTCTCTTCTCTTGTCTACCGGCATGTGAGACGTACGTTTCACCTTCCACCATGATCATGAGGCCTCCCCAGCCACGTGGAACTGTAAGTCCATTAAATCTCTTTCTTTTATAAATTGCCCAGTCTTGGGTATGTCTTTATCAGCAGCATGAATATGGACTAATACAATATGGCAAATCTATTTTTAATTTTTTGAGGAACCTCCACACTGTTTTCTATAGAGGACTAATAATTTGTTATGCTCTGACTCACCCCTTGTTTCTTTTCTCAAACTCCCCCTCTTCCCCTCCATAGAGACATAAAGACCATTTGTGGTCTTAGTAAAGGAAAGAATTGGACTGTTTTTTTGTTACAGTCATCCATACCATATTGATATATCCATTCAAATATATAGATAATCTTACTTTAAATAATGTCTCATTTGTTGGAAAAATTCATAAACATATAATACAGAGACTATGTGGTACCCAGAATAATGGCTTCCCAAAGATGTCCACACCATAATACGTGGAACCTATAAATATGTTCATCTGTATAGCAAAAGGGACTTCACAGATGTAATTAAGTTTACAAACATTAAAATAGAAAGGTTAGATAATCCTGTTGGGTCTACTCTACTCAAAGAGCCCTTAAAAGTATAGAACTTTCTCCCACTGGTGGCGGAAGAGATGAGGCTAAAAAAGTCAGAGAGATTCTAAGCATAGAAGGACTTGATCTACTTTAAAGATAGTAGAAGGGGGTCACAGCCAAGATGTATGGTTGACCTTTTGAAGCTGAAAGCCACTCCCAGCAAAGACATAGCATTGAATTGGGGATTCAGTCCTATAAGGACAAATAACTAAATTCTTTCAACAGCCTTAAGGAATTTGGAAGCAGAATTTTCTCCATAGCCTCAAGTAGTGAACAGGGTTCTGTTGACATCTTAATTGTTTTTTTCTTTTGAGACAGAGTCTCTGTCCCCCCGGCTGGAGTACAGTGGTGCCATCCCAGCTTACGGCAACCTCTGCCTCCTGAGTTGAGGCAATTCTCATGCCTCAGCCTCCTGAGTAGCTTGGATTACAGTTGCATGCCACCACACTCGGCTAATTTTTTGCATTTTGAGTAGAGACGGTGATTTACCATGTTAGCCAGGCTGATCTTGATCTCCTGGCATGAAGTGATTTGCCCACCTCGCCCTCCCAAAGCACTGGGATTACAGGTGTGAGCCTCTGTACTTGGTGGACATTTTGATTTTAGCACAGTGAGATTCCTGTCAAACTTCTGTCCCATAGAATTGTGATATAATAGCTGGATGTTATTTCAAGCTAATTTGTTACAGCAATAGAAAACTAATCTAAGCTGCATCCTGTTACAATTCTATGAATAACAACCACAAAACAAACAAACAAACAAACCGCATTTAACCTATTTCTGCACTAAATAAGGAATGCAGAACTTGACTCTCTCTTCTTTTCCCAGAGTGATTAGTGATGTTTATATACTATCAATTGCACGAGTAGGAAAGCCAGGAACCGGGAGCAGGCTCTTAGCACAAGGGTAGGGGTGGGAGAGGCGTTTTAGAGTTTACTAACAGCTCATTTATAAAATGTACTCAGAATAATAGTGTATCTAGTGATGTTCTTGCCCCTGAGCTAGATGTTTAGAATATCTAATGTTCTTGTAATTAAGATGCCCTTATCTTGAGTCACTGGATTAATTGACAATTTGCTACAATTTACAATTAGTAACAGGTTTATATTTGATATCTTTTTGGTTCTCATAATAACTTTGGGAGATAGGTCAGACATACAGCAAACTTCTTTTAGAGATAAAGTAAGGTGCAGAGAGTTTAAATGTTTTTTTTTTAAATTTTTATCCTATTTATTTTTACTTTTTATGACACAATAGTTGAACACATTGATGGGGTACATGTGTTTTTTGATATACGCATACAATCTGTAATGTTTTATAGCTGGTCACATAAATAGTGTCAGAGCCAGGATTTAAACTGCCTTCTGACTCTATTCAGTGGCCTTTATTTCCCTTAGAAAAGATTTGACAAGCACTAAAAAAGGCTGCTTGAATTTCTCAGTAATCTAGCTTGAAGCTGTCCTCTTTTTCCCTCCTTTTCATTTTTGTACTTTATCCATTATTATTTTATCAATCCATTTAATGGCAAGTTTAATCCGTTCCCAAATGCATAGCTCCACATTTTCTGAAGGAGAAACAATTGAAGTTCCAAAGGAATTAAAGTCTTATTTTCCAGATTTTCTAAAAATAGAAATAAAAGTGTATTACATTTCTTGTCACCTGGGCTGGACATTGTGGCTCATGCCTGTAATCCCAGCATTTTGGGAGGCCGAGGTGGGCGGATCATTTGAAGTCAGGCGTTCAAGACCAGCCTGACTAACATGGTGAAACTTCATCTCTACTAAAAATACAAAAATTAGCAGGGCCATGGGGGCACACTCCTGTCATCCCAGCTACTTGGGAGGCTGAGGCCAGACAATCACTTGAACACAGGAGGCATAGGCCACAGTGAGCCGAGATCACACCAGTGCACTCCAGCCTAGGCAATAGAGCAATACTCCGTCTCAAAAATTATTTTTTTTTGTCACTGAAAAGTTCTCTAGTGAAAAGTGCTCCTCTTCAAACACTACCATAAATACTTTTGGTGTCCTAACGTTTGTAAGTATTGTTTGCTACCAGATACATGTGCTTTCTAGGTGAAAACATTAGACAGTATATCCATATCACGAGTCCTAATTTATATTGGCAGGCCAGGGAAAGTCTTTTGAGGAAGTGATCATTAGGGTGAGATACGAAAGACGAATAGGAGCTAGCTAAATGAGGAACAAAAGAAAAGAGTCAGTGATCTTAAACATAATAACTGAAAGGCAATGGGATTTAAGAGAAAGGTTGTCATTAAAACATCTAGGGTCTTATTGGTCCTCCTAAGGACTTTTGATTTATCCTGAGCATAATGGAATTTCATTGAAGTGTTGTAAGCCAGAGAATGATAGAATTTTTTGTTTCAAAAAGCTTACCCTGGCTATTATGTGTATAAGGATTTGAAAGATAACTGGAGCAATCAGTGATGTCACCTAGGTTTTAGGACTGGACCAGTAGGGAAATCAAGGAAGGCACTAGATTTTGGCTTGAGCAGCTAGAGGATAGAGGTATCAATGGGAAGAGGAACAGGATGGACAGAAATCAAGAGTTTAGTTTTGAATGTGAAAAGTTTGAGATAACTTTGAGACTTCTATAGAGAAATGCTAAGTAAACACTTGCAAATAAGTAAACAGTTGAGAGTAGAATTCTAGGCAAGAGATGATAACTTAGGCTCATCTGTGTAGAAGTTGTGCTCAACAATTTGGGCATGGATGAGAGGGACCAGATAGAGAAGAGGAAGTGAGAAGAGAAAGCTTGAGGCAGAGTGACGGGGTACTGGGAGAGTAATTCCACAAAAAGGAAGACAGGTTGACAATCCCTAACTGGCAATGCTGAAATTACCCAAACCATCACAATATAATTTTAAAATACGGTTGTCCGTAGAACTTGACCTAATCCTAGCTTATTTGGTAGCAAAATCTAACTGATATTTAGGTGAGGCTTTTTGTGGTCTATTTGTCTAACATATCAATATATAAATTTGGTTATAGTTTTATATCTACTTATTGTGTTTGATTAAAGATTGCTGCTCCAGACTCAAGTAGGATGTTAGGAAACATGTAGTGTATGTTTTAAGTTACTTCCTAAAATCTAATAGTCAGATTTGTGTGCCACATCAAGTTTCAAGTGTTTTAAGTATGGCACCTGTAACATGGGCTGATTAAAGCACAGATTGACAAATGGACATGGCATGTATCTGGGGTGAAATGTGAAGTGGTGATAGATGTGGCTGACAATATAGGAAGAGCAAAGGCTATGCAGGTCTTTGTGAGTCATATTAAGGAATGCAGTGTTTAGATTAAATTCAGTGAACTACTGGCTTAATATTTGCAGGTGTATTAGTCCATTCTCAAACTGCTGTAAAGATACTACCTGAGACTGGGTAATTTATAAAGGAAAGACATCTAATTGACTCAGAGTTCCACATGGCTGGGGAGGTCTCAGGAAACTTACAGTCATGGCAGAAGACGAAGCAGGCATCTTCTTCACGGGTGACCGGAGAGTGTGAGGACAAGCAGGGGAAATTCCAAATGCTTAAAAAACCATCAGATCTCACGAGAGTTCACTCACTATTATGAGAGAACAGCATGGGGAAAATCGCCTTTATGATCCAATTATCTCCACCTGGTCCCTCCGTTGACATTTAGGGATTATGGGGATTACAATTCAAGATGAGATGTGAGTGGGGAAACAGACAAACCATATCATTCTGCCCTTGGGCCCTCCCAGATCTCATGTTCTCACATGTCAAAACACAATCAGGTCTTCCCAGCAGTCCCCCAAAGTCTTAAATCATTCCAGCATTAACCCAAAAGTCCAAGTCCAAAGTCTCATCTGAGACAAGGCAAGTCTCTTCCACCTAGGAGCCTGTAAAATCAAAAGCAAGTTAGTTCCAAGATGCAATGGCAGTACAGGCATTAAATAAATGCTCCCATTCCCAAAGGGAGAAATTGGCCAAAACAAAGAGGCTACAGGCCCCATGCAAGTTCAGAGTCCAACAGGGCAGTCATTAAATTGTAAAGCTCCAAAATGATCTCCTTTGACTCTATGCCTCACATCCAGGTCATACTGATGCAAGAGGTGGGCTCCCACAACTTCACTCCTGTGCCTTTGCAACATACAGCCCCCCTCCCAGTTGCTTTCATGGGCTGATGTTGAGTGTCTCTGGCTTTTCCAGGTACGTGGTACAAGCTGTCAGTGGATCTACCATTCTGGGATCTGGAGGACAGTGGCCCTCTTCTCATAGCTCCACTAGGCAGTGCTGCAGTGCGGATTCTGTGCAGAGCCTCCAACCCTACATTTCCCTTTTGCATGGCCCTAGCAGAGTTTCTTCGTGAGGACAAACCCCCGGACATCCAGGTATTTCTATACGTCCTGTGAAATCTAGGTGGAGGTTGCCAAACCTCAATTCTTGACTTGTGTACACCCAGTCCTGAGACTGCACAAAGCAACAAGGCCCTGGGCCTGGCCCACAAGCCAATTTTTTCCTTCTAGGCCTCCAGGCCTGTGATGAGAGGAGCTGCAGTGAAGACCTCTGACATGCCCTGGAGTTATTTTCCCCT
Organism: Cacajao melanocephalus; assembly: GCA_963573385.1. Classification (NCBI taxonomy): domain Eukaryota; kingdom Metazoa; phylum Chordata; class Mammalia; order Primates; family Pitheciidae; genus Cacajao; species Cacajao melanocephalus. Next base: position 76,980 of record CAUYLG010002945.1, read on the forward strand.
TGGTCTTAGTGAATAACATTTGATTCTTCATTACTTATGTAAATTTCTGCAACCTGCTTGAATTTCTCCTCAGAAAATGGGTTTTGCTTTTCCAGTGTATTGTCAGGCTGCAAATTTTTGAAACTTTCGTGCTGTACTTCCCTTTTATACATAAGTTCCAATTCTAAACTCTCTTTTTGTGAATGCATAAAACTGAGTGCCTGCCCCACCCCTTCCCCCCCTCCTCCTCCCCCTTTCCCCCTCCCCTCCTTCCCCCTTGTCCCATGTGGAGTCTAGCTCTTTTACCCAGGCTGGAGTGCAGTGGCACCATCTCTGCTCACAGCAATCTCTGCCCCCCAGTTTCACCTGATTCTCCTGTCTCAGCTTCCCAAGTAGCTGGAATTACAGGAGCCTGCCAAAGGGGATTTCACTGTGTTGGCCAGGCTGATCTCGAACTACTGACCTGTGATCTGCCCGCCTCAGCCTCCCAAAATGCTGGGATTACAAGTGTGAGCCACCATACCTGGTCAAAACTGAATGCTTTTAAGAGTGCCCAAGTCACCTCATGAATGCTTTATGGCTTAAAAATTTCTTCTGCTAGATACCCTAAATCACCTGTCTCAAGTTCAAAGTTCTATAGCTCTCTAGGGTAGGGACAAAATGTTGTTAGTCTCATTACTAAAGCATAGAAAGAGTGACATTTATCCCAGTTCCCAAAGTTCCTCAACTCCATCTGAGACTACCTCAGCCTGGGCTTCATTGTCCGTATCACTATCAGCATTTTGGTCAAAGCAATTTAACAAGTCTCTAGAAAGTTCCAAATTGTCCCTCATCTTCCTGTCTTCTTCTGAGCCCTCTGAAATGTTCCAGCATCTGCCTATTACCCAGTCCCAAAGTCACTTTCACGTTTTCAGATATCTTTACTGCAGTAAAGATTTGATTTCTATCACTGTAGATTAGTTTGTACATTCTACAATATTTTGTAAATATAATAAAATGCATACACCCTTTTGGTGTGGTTTCTATCAAACAGTACATTAATTCTGAGATTCATTCAAGTTTTTGTGTTTATCAGTAAGTTATTTATTTTTACGATAGAGTAATATTTCACTGTCTGGATATACCACAATTTGTCTAATCAACTGCTGATGGACATTGTTGATTTTCTTTTCCTGTTTATGGCCCTAAAGAATTCTGCTGCTGTGAATATTCACGTATAGTCTTTGTATGATCATGCATTTTCAATTTGTATTATTACATATCTTGAATTGGAATAGCTAGATTGCATGGTAGGTATATGTTTAACTGTCTAAAACACTGTTTAATATTTTTGCAAAGTGATTTCTATGAGGAATGTGTGAGAGTTCCTATTTCTCCACTTGCAGCAAAACTTGCTTCTGTCAGTTTTTTCAACTGCAGCCATTGTGAAGTGGTATATTACTGTGATTTACTTTGTATTTCCCTGAAAACGAATAATGTTTAGCATCTTTTCATGTGTTTATTGGCCATGTGGTTATCTTCTTTTGTGAAGCATCTGTTCAAATTTTTTGCCTGTTTTTATTCAATTGCTTATTTTTCCTTTATTGAGTTGTAAAAATCTATAGTATATTTCTGATGTTTGCTTCAGGATTTAGGCTGAGACTTTTATGGGTGGTTCAGGTATAATTTCAGTTCTCTTTGCTTTTGCTTCATTGCTTTGGATTTATATTACACATACATAATTTAGGGTTAATCATGACACTTGTGTGATTTCATGCACACAATAAGGGTTCCCATTATTCTGGCACTCTCTCCCGTATGTCTCCTTTATGGCCTAACTTTGTTGGGGCTCCTGCTCCTGGTTTCTCTAAAAAGTTAGTTTATTTTGAAGTAACAGTTACCAGCCCTGAATTACACCATGAATGAGGCCCACATTTGACAAAATTTCCAGATAGAGAGAGAGAGATGTAAATAATACTTAGGAAATAAAATCAAACATCGAATGCCTGTTTCTAAAGTCATATATCTAACTGGTAAATTTTACTGAAATAGAAAACACTGGATGGTTTCCAGTTCTAAGAGGGGGGCAGATCAAGAGTTCTATTTTCAGTATTTTTAAAAAAAGTATTTTAATTAATTTTTTTTTTTTGAAGTGGAGTCTCCCTCAGTCGGCAGGCTGGAGTGCAGTGGTGTGATCTCAGCTCACTGTAACCTCTGCCTCCTGAGTTCAAGCTGTTCTCCTGCCTCAGCCTCCCAAGTAGCTGGGTCTACAGGCACACACTACCACGCCTAGCTAATTTTTGTATTTTTAATAGAGATGGGTTTTCACCATGTTGGCCAGGCTGATCTCAAACTCCTGACCTCAAGTGATCCACCCTCCTCGGCCTCCCAAAGTGCTGGGATTACAGACATAAGCCATTGCACCTGGCCCAGTATTTTAAATATAGAATGTGTATGAGACATTTGGCTGGGCGCTGTGGCTCATGCTTGTAATCCCAGTACTTTGGCAGGCCGAGGCAGGTGGATCACTTTAGGACAGGAGTTTGAGACCAGCCTGGCCAACGTGGTGAAACTCTGTCTCTGCTAAAAATGCAAAAAATTAGCCAGATGTGGTAGTGCACACCTGTAGTCCCAGCTACTCAGGAGGCTGAGGCAGGAGAATCACTTGAACCTAGGAGGCGGAGGTTGCAGGGAACTGAGATCACACCACTACACAATGTACCGGACAATGTACCAAGTGCTGACTCTCTCAAAAACAAACAAAAAGAATCTTTCTGAGACATTTATGGTGGAAAAATGTTTTTAAGCATGACCACAAGTTTTCTTTTTTTAACTTTTAAGTTCAGGGGTACATGGGCAGGTTTGTTACCATAGATAGACTTGTGTCATGAGAGATCTCCTGCCCCAAGGGTTGAAAAGATCCATGGGAGAAGCGTGGGTTCTCAGAGTCGCACATTCATTCGTCACTTCCCTGGATGGAGGAAGTTTCTTGGCTCCATGTGATTCCCAAGTGTGTCATCCTCCTGCCTTGCTTTTCTCTGTTCTCCATGGCTCAAATTGTTTTTTTGATTAGTACCCATGTGAGTACCCAGATGTTTCAGTTGAAGGTGCTGTATTTAATTGCCCCTTCTGTTCCTCTCTTTTTGGGCCACAGACACTAGCTGCTATCTTGGCCACATCCCTCCACAAGTTTTCTTCCCACATACTTTCTTTACCTGTTGCCCACCTACAACCCAGTAACCTCATAACTCTGGTTTCCTGCACTGATAATATGAGTGGAGCTGAAGAAATAACGTTTTATTATGTGCACACTAAAGTCTGAGTGTTAAGATTATGTTTTGTTATGAAAATAAATGAGCTTGGATTGTATTTTTATATTGTATGAAATCTACCCAAGATTTTTACAATATTGAGCAAGACTCTTACTTTACCAATTACCTTGTAGACTTGTTGTGTGGCAAGTTGTGAATTATGAGACTGCTCAGGATATTAGACCTACCTGCCAGTTATGTGAAGCAGTGGTTTATTCATTTATGCAACATTTATTTCTTTATCATGCACGATGTTCCTGGCAATGTGCCAAGTGCTGGAGATGGTGAACACAACACAGTTCCTGTCCTCCTGGAGCTTAAAAGCTGGTGTGTGGTGGGGGATGGACATTATTTTCCTTGAGGATATAATCTATAATATGTAGACTAGTGATTATTTCTTGAATAAGGTGTATTTCTTGAATAATGTGGTCCGTGACTTAACGTAGGCACAAATAATTACCAATGAAGGTTTAGAGAGGCTAAAAATTATTTCAGAGTAGTGGGGTCAAAACATAGAGGTAGCATATAACCTTACACTTGAAGGAAAAGGGACATCTTCTCATCCATTTATTCACTCTCCCTTCAGGAAGGTAGGTGACTTATTCATGAGTTTTAGAATAAGAACAGGGTGTGTATAGATTTTTCCCTCTCTTCTTGCTCTTCTTTGGAGTCAGGCTGATTATAGAGAAGGCAATTTGTCCCATTTTCTTCCATGATATATGTTTTACATTGTACCTCTTATAGGAAGAAGCCTCCAGTTGTCAGTGCTACCTAGGACTAGTTAAGTAAGTCTGCCTAATTCCACAGTAAAGTATTAGAAAGCTCATTGTTGTCAGACATTTGAGCCACATTCTTCAATATTAGTATTATCAGTAATAAGGGGTTTTTGATGCCCATCATTTGACTCCTTAGTTTCTTTCAATTATTGGTTGAGTAGTTGCATGTGAAAAGAAGTAGTGCATATCCTAGCACCCTATGACTCCAACCATTACAATTTATTAGACATCTATTATATGTGAGATACTGTGCTATGTGATTAATGTGTTGTCTTGCTCAGTCTTCACACCAATACTAGAGAGGGGTACCAGTAATAATTTTCATTTTACATGTGAAGATATCAAAGCCAGGCATGGTGTCTTATGCCTATAATCCCAGCAGTTTGAGAGGCCAAGGCAAGAAGATTGCATGAGATCTAGGGTTCAAGGCGAATCTGAGCAACACAGTGAGACTCTGTCTTTACAAAAAATAAAAGAAATTTTTAAAAAATTAACCAGGCTTTGCAGCTTGAGTCTGTAGTCCCAGCTACTTGGGGGGTTGAGACGAGAGAATTGCATTAGCCCGAAAGGTCAAGGCTTCAGTGAGCCATGATCGCACCACTGGATGCCAGCCTGGGCAACAGAGTGAGACCATGTCTCAAAAAGAAAATAAATTGGGCCGGGTACAGTGGCTCATGCCTGTAATTCCAACACTTTGGGAGGTCAAGGTGGGCAGATCACAAGGTCAAGGAGTCCAAGGCCAGCTTGGCCAACATAATGAAACCCTGTCTCTACTGAAAATACAAAAATTAGCTGGGCACAGTGGCGTGTGCCTGTAATCCCAGCTACTCGGGAAGCTGAGGCAGGAGAATTGCTTGAACTTGGACCAGAATTGCTTGAACCAGTTGTAGTGAGCCAACAATGCGTCACTGTATTCCAGCCTGGGCTACAGAACAAGACTCCATCTTAAAAGAAAATGAAAAGAAAAGCAAGAGAGAGAGAGGGAAGGAGGAAGGAAAGAAGGAAGGAAGGGAGGGAGGGAAAAGGAAAGGAAGGAAGAAGAAAGAAAAAGAGAAAAGAAAGAGGTGGAGGGAGGGATGAAGGGAAAGAGGGAGAGAGGGAGGGAGGAAAGAAGGAAGAAAGAAAGGAAGGAAAAGAAAGGAAGTAAGAGTATTAGAGTTTACAGGAGAAAGGCGACTTGTTCAAGGTTCACATCTATATAAGTGATAAAGCTGCGTCTCAGACCTAAATCTGTCCAGCTCCATTATATTATTCAGAACAGGAGTAAAGGTGAATGGCATAGGTGGTAGTCACAAAGAGTCAGAAAAATGGACAGGGGATAGAATATACGGTAAGTCCTTCAATTTTGTTGGTGCACATTATCTGAAAAGATAGTCTGTGGACACATGGTTGTTCTCAGTGTAATGTGCATATATAGTTGACCATAAAAGGATCAAATTACAAAAAAATGAAAATGATTGGTGCTATACATCAAACAGTTTGAGAGAGAGTTACTACTATTTGGTGAGGGGTGGCTTAAATGTCATAGGGGGTAATCATAATGTAAGTTTTCTCAGGATAGAGACTAATTATTCAATTTAGCATTACAATTAGAAAATGTTAAATGTTATCTTTGCTGATAAAGAAATAGAGGTCTGTGAAATCTCTTCCACTCTAGCAGTAGCAAAGAGAAGGTGATTTATAGTAAGGCAAGTCTGGATAGTTCCAGGTAGCTTCTGCAAACTTTTTTACAGAATTAGAAAATAATTCGTTTGTACATTGGGATGATAGTGAGGAATTTCCTATAATTTTGAAATAAATTTTCCTCTAGAAGTTAAATTAGTCAAATTTTATGTGATAAGAAAATGAAAATTGTTTCTTGGATTACTAAGAGTGACATATCAGAATACAATATACTTAAATATGATAAAATGCAGAGGAATTAAACCAGGATGAGCAAGGAAACATTTCCTATGACTGTTCTGGCGAAGGATTTTGTCCACACTGGGGAATGGAGAGCTTGGTGTTGAAAAACAGAAATTATACCTTCATCCTGATCATGTTTATTCTCATGATTGGGTGTGGATTCAATGATGTTCAATTAATCTTTGATGCCTTAATGAATGCAACAATAGAAAAAAAAATATCAACAACAAGAACAATAAACTGCTAATACTAAAGGGAAAACTGAATTGAATGAGTCTAGAAAACACTCAGAATTATTATCTTGCTACCCAAGCATGGACAAACCAGGTGAGCTGAACCATTTCAGAGTGGCAACATAATAGGACTTCTTCATGTCAACGTAGCACAAAATGTCTTCTAACATTTTCGATTTTACAAAAAATAATCATCATTATAATGATAACTTACCAAGTAAAACTTCAGTATTTTTAAAGCATCATGTGCATCATCTCATTTTATAATGAAGATTGCTTGTTCTTAAATATTTTAATATGGTAAATAACATGGACAATAATGCAATTTGTACAGAACAGTTTCAATTTTAACATAATAATTCTTGAGTTTAGTGAAGCTTCAGGTTATTTCCACCGTAAAAGTGGGTCAAGAAGAGACATTGTGCCCTTTTAGAGGAGTGTGAACACATTCAATCCTCTTTTTGTTAATTACTTCATTTGTTGAATAAGAGAAATACAAAATACGTCCAATTACAGTACAATGGGATTAGATCCAGAAAGTTGCTATGGTTCAGGATTTTAAATATAAATCCTTTCAACTTTCAGTTTTCAAAACCTTAATCTATATTACCTAAAAGAACTGTGAGCAATATTATTTGGTCAAATATTATGAAAGGATTCAATTTTTATGAGTATATTATATTTATAAGATTCGTATATTTAAATCCAGTACCGAAAAAAAATCTCATTCTTAAGAAAAAACATATTTACTAAAATAATAACGAACTGTGTGAAATGACAAATGAAAATGCAGTTGAGAGGTCTTGACCCTATTACATTTCTACAATTTCTATTGACTTTAACATGGAGGCAACCAGTGAATTTAGCAAGAGCCATTTTAATGGAGTGATTGGGCAGAAACCATACTGAGTGGGTTTAGGAACGAGGAAAAAGTCAAGAAGAAGCAGCAGCCATTGTAGATAGATCTTGAAAAGTAGCCAGCAAAGGAGAAGAGAGAGATAGCATACTAGCTAGACACAGAAAGTCAATAAGGGAGGTTTATCTAAATTTTTATTTTTAATTTATCAAAGACTGAACTATGTTTCAATGTATATGAGAAGATGATGGTAAAGAGAGAAGGGATGATTTTGTAGGGTGTTTTTTAAGGAGGTTGCATTGAATGTGGTATAGAGAACAGGCACGGGGATGCATCTTGGACAGGAAAGGAGACAGTATGGGTGCAATCAGCATGTGGAGTGGCAAAAGTTGAGAATGCTTCATTTGATGACTTCTGTTTTTTCAGGTAGGATGGGAGATTTAAAGATACGTTAAAGTTCTAATATTCAGAAGAATTGAAAAAGAGAGATCAAGAGCTTAGTTAAGGTAACATAAGGAACATTAGTAGAGATCACTGAAGGTCAAGTTTTTGATAGAGAATATGTATTTGTAGCAGGAACAATTTGTGAGGTTGTGTGATTTTCTTCAGCCTTAGCACAGAAAATGTTGGCAGTTGAATTAATAAAAGGCTGTAATATTACTATAAAGGTGAAAAAAAGAATAGGACAAAAGAGTTAAAGGTTAGTATTAAAAGTGTTGGTTATGAGACTTTGGTTGATAGATTTTACATTTGGACTACAATTTGAGTATAAAATTCTTGAGTCACATTTTCATTCCCTAGAACTTTGTAGCTATTGCTTCATTGTCTTTTGTCACTGTGTGATGTTGTGGAAAATTCTGGAACCTACATGCTTTCTTGTTGAGATTCACTCGAGGTGGCTGGCAAAATATTAGGGAAAGTTATAGATTATAGTCTCAAACCTTTTGGAAGGCTGAAAGGTTTTATTGGGACGGGCTAAAGGCAGCCAGTTCATTACATTAGCATAGGGAAAAGATAGGGACAATAAAAGGCTTTCCCGGTTATGTCTGTGTACCCCACATTCCTTTGTCTCTACTCTTAACTTGTTTGCTCACATAAACTGTGTGCTGATGATCCTCTCAGGGGAAGGTCAAAGGGAAATTACCCATTAACGGTGTTTCCTCTGGGCCCCAGAACCTAAAGCATTTATCATTTGTGAAACCACTCTTTTAACCATGTTAATTATTCAAAAGCATGTTGACTTAGAACCTCTGTTATTAAATCTATCCTGAATAAATGTGAGCAGTGAGAGGGAGTTATGGTCATTTGGCTGCAATCACCCTCTAAAAGCAACCGATGACCATCCCTAGCCAACTTGAATCACTGTCATGGGTGTGAGAGTGCATTCGTTCATCCATCATCGAGGCAGGGTCTGCAGGACAGACCTCTGCAGGTGGTGATCAATGTCTCAGATGGTGATCCCAACGTGACTGAGGTCACACTTTCTTTGTTTTGTAACTTCTTAGTGATTGCTATAAGATTTTAAAATATGCATCTTTACAGACTACCTTGAATAATATTATACCATTTCACATGTAATGTAAGAACTTTACAATTCTATGCTCTTATGTTCTGATTCTGTTTCTGTACTAGTTTTTTTTTCATCTGGTTTACTTCAGTATGTTTTATAAGCCTCACTATAAGCTTTTAAAATTTATACTGTGAATTTTTATTTTTTGCTTGTGATCAGGTTTATGAAGGTAAAATTTGCATTCAGTAAAATTCACCTTTTTAAAGTATATAGCTCAATAAAATTTCAAAATGTATATAGTCATTTAACTATCACCAAAATAAAAATACAGGACATTTCCATTACACCAAAACCTTTCCATTTTTCCTTTACGGAGAATCCCCTCCTTCCATGCCCAGCCAGAAATCTGATTTCCATCCCTATCCATATTCATTATCCAGAATGTCATATAAATGGAATAATAGTGTCTTGTATCTGCCTTCTTTAGCAATTTTCCATTATAAAGATAAATTACAATGTGTTTTCCCATTCACCCCTTTCAATTTCTTAATTTTCATAGGTGTGTAGGGATATCTCACTCATTTTAATTTGCTTTTTCCTAAAAATAATTTACTCTGAGAAGGGTTTCACATGTTTATTTGTCATCTCTATCCCTTCTTTGGTAAAGTGTTCAAAACTGTTGTTCTCTTCAATTTATTGCTTATAAAAATAACAGGCTTATTGAGATGTAATTTAAATAACAAAAAAGCAACCAGCTTAAAGTTGGTTGTTAATATGTTCACAAAGGTAAACAAACACCACTAATTTCAAAACATTTTCATCACCTCAAAAGGAAACCCTGCAAAAAGAAACTTTATACCCATTATTAATCATTCCCCATTCTAACCTGCTCCCAGCATCCATTATTTACTGATCTACTTGCTGTCTATGTAGATTTTTCTATCTTGAATATATCATATAAATGATTTTTTTAAAATTGCTTTTTGTGACTGGTTTCTTTGACTTGGCATGATGCTTTCAGGGTTCATTCATATTGTGATATGAATCTGTAGTTCATTCCTTTTTATGGCTGCATAATATTCCATTGTATGAGTAGACCACATTTTACTAATACATTCATTGGTTGATGAAAATGTGAATTGTTTCCACTTTTTTGCTAATCTTGTTAGTACTTTTATCAACATTCAAATAAAACTGTTTTTCAGACACATTTTCAAGTATCTTGGTTAAATGCTTAGGAGTAGAATTGCTTGGACGTGTAGCATAAGGTTGTGCAAAAGTAATTGTGGTTTTCACCATTAAAAGTAATGGCAAACGTGGTTGTTAATATGTTAACAAAGGTATACAACCTTTAAACCTTTTTGCCATTAAAAGTAATAGCAAAAACTGCAACGATTTTTCCACTAGCTAATAATTCTATATATAACATTTTGAAGAACTGCAAAACTGCATTCCATACTGATCATGGCTCTGTCTTGGCTCACTGCAACCTCCACCTCCCAGGTTCAAGTGGTTCTTGTGCCTCAGCCACCTCAGTAGCTGGGATTACAGGTACATGCCACCAGGCTGAGTGAATTTTTGTATTTTGTTGTAGAGACAGGGTTTCACCATGTTGGCTAGGCTGGTCTCAAACTCCTGGCCTCAAGTGATCCACCCACTCTGGCCTCCCAAAGTGCTGGGATTACAGGAGTGAGCCACTGCATCTGGCCTGTTGCTGGTTTATATCAGTTTGACTGGGATGTGCCAAGTTGTGGATTTCTTTGAATTTATTTTACTTAGACATATTTTAGTTTCTTTAACGTGCAGATGCTTCATATATTCCTGACTAATTTTCTCTTTCTCTTCTCCTGACACTCTGAGTACACATATATGTGTATGATTGATAGTGTCTCAGAGCTCTCTGAGACTATGTTATGTTTTCTCCAGATTATTTTCTGTCTCTTAGACTGGCTAATTGCAGTTGATCCATCTTCAAGGTCCCAGATTTATTATTTTGCCAGTTGAAATTTACTGTTGTGCCCATCCAGTATATTTTTATCTTAGTTATTGTATTTATCAAGCCCATAATTTCTATCTTTATAGTCTCTTTTTGGTGACACATTGATTGTATACTTCAATTATTCCTGGTTTTATTTAATCATATTATCATATAATAGGTGATTTTAAGTCTGTCTAGTAGGTTCAATGTCTTGGCTTTCTCTGGGAAATTTTCTATTCACTGATTTCATTTTCATATATATGGGCTACCTTTTCTTTTTCTTTGGGAATCTCAAAATTTTTGGCCAAAACAGATATTTAAATATTATAATATGTCAAACCTGCAAATCATATTTTCCCTTTTGGTTTCTGTTTGTTGTCATGTGTTGTTTTGTTCTTGCTGTCTGTTAGTGACTGTCCTTGACTAATTTTATAAATCAATATTCTTTGTCATATTCAGGCACTGAAATCTCGGCTTGAATTGTTAGTGGTCAACTAATGATTGTGCAAAAATTTTATTTTTTATGTATTTTGAGACAGGATCTCCCTCTGTTGCCCAGACTGGAGTGCAATGGTGTGATCTTGGCTCACTGCAACCTCCACCTCCGGGGCTCAAGTGATCCTCCCACCTCAGCCTCCCGAGTACCTGGGACTACAGGCAGAAGCTACCATGCCCAGCTAATTTTTTGTTTTTTGTAGAAATGGGGTTTTGCTATGCTGCCCAGCCTGATCTAGAAGTCTTGAGCTCAAGCAATCTGCCCACCTCATCCTCCCAAAATGTGGGGATTACAGGCATGAACCAATGATTGGGCAAAAATTTTAAATGGTATGAACCAACAAGTCTCGCTGCCCCTTCCTTGGGGATCACTATGGGTACTGGAGCATGTGTTCAGTGCTCTAATTTTTACAGTTCTCCCTATGCAAAACCTCAATGTCAGCCACAGGTAAAAGGCTAAGCCTTTCTCTTGTCTTTACTGAGCATTTACATGTCTCTGCACCTGTAGACGGCCTTCAAAATCCCCAGTAATATACTGGAGCTTTTCAATGACCCCATATGGAACCTCATTCTGCAGTTTTTACTTTTATTTGTTTTTGTCGGTCTTTTGTTAGCCCTAACTTGTGTAGGCATCCCAGCCCCTTGCAATGCCAAACAATTACTATAGATCTTTTTTCAACACTAAGGGTTACTAATATTTACACTGAATGACTTCTAAAACAGGCCAAATAAGAATATACCCTGAAAATTGAGTTATTCAAGGAGCTGACAGACATGTCAAATGGTAAAAATTATCTGAGAACAGGGCTTTCTTACAGTTCCAAGTTCATTCAGTTCCCTCTGCTGGCCTCTAGACTGCTGGTTCTCACAAAGACTGCTTGTTCTCATAGAGATATTTTCAAGGCTACCACATAGCTGGGATAAGCACTGTGGGACTAGAACAAGTATAAATGCTAAAGATTGCTTATCTTACCAATATTATACTATGTTTTTTGAAGAATTCTCCTCAGTTTTGCAAGCCTTTGGTTAATTTCCAGACTTATTCCCAGTTGAATCTGTCCACTTTTTTGCCCATTTTTTTGGCCAGTATCTGTATTGCCTTTATGAAGTAGTAGTCTTACAGAGTTTCAGAAACGTTTCTGGAATAAATTCTCCTCAGATTGCTGCAAGCCTTTTATTAGTTTCCAGAGTTTGGAAAATGTTTATTCTGACATGATTGTTTTGCTATTTTTCTTATTCATTTTATGGAGAAGAACATTTTGCTAGGTTCTAATTCTACCTTGATTTCTTTAAATACATTTTCTGCCTCTAACCCTTCTCGATCTATAATGATGCATATGTTAGAAATACATGTTTTTCTATACATTGTTGATATTTTCAGAGTATTAATATTTTTGCAATCTGTAGTTTAAGATTTAATAATTTTTTATTGCCACCGTATTGTTACTTTTTTCTGCAGTGTGTTGTTCTTAAGTCCTTATATGAGATTTTCATTTCAAGAATTGTGGTTATTGGGCTCTAGAAATCTAATTTTGTTTATATTAATATATTTCTTCATTTGTTATAATTGTGCTTTTCCCTAAATACTTAGAGCTTCTTGTATGTGTTTTAATAAATTTTTCTGGTGTTTTTATTATGTTTTTCATTTCTGTGTGAATTGTCTTTTTTTTATTCCGGTCATGGGTATATATTTTTGCTTTTTAGCATATATAGAAACTTATTCTTATATACTAGACTTTGCCATTTTACATTGTTGTGTGCCTGGGTTTTAATGTCTTCCTAAAGCAGTGTTGATGTTAATGTGTTTCTTTAAGACAGTAGTTTATACTTGAAAACTTGCTTGATGTGTCAGAGATTGCTGTTTACACTTTCCTACATGATATTTAGAGTTAACTTTAGAGCTATTCTATACCTATTCAAAGCACAATCCTTCTAGGTTTGCCACTTAATGCTGTGAGTGTTTATCTTACTCTCTCCACTCTGGCAGTTTGGAATTCAGAAGTGTCCCTGTCTTCTGTAAACTCTAGAAGTTGTTAACCTTATCAATCTCCTGAATTTGTTATTTTTCCATTATCTTAAAGTTTTGTGCAACACAAGTACAGTGTAATATTCAACCAAAAACTCAAGGGGATTTCTATGAGGAAATCTGCAGTTCTTTTTCTGCACATCTCCTGTCTCTGTAGCTGTCTGCTCTGTTATTTCTAGATGCTTCCTCTTTCCCAGACTCTGATGTTTGCTTTCTTAACTCAGCAAGACCACTACACAAGTTTCTTTTCTGCCTCCCTGTTCTGTGGTCCAGAAATGCCTCCAGGTGTACTGCAGTGGTCTTTAGTGCTCCACTTAATTTTCTTTTTCTTTTTTTTTTTTTTTTTTGTGGATCACAGCGCTGAACTGTTTGTTGCCCATTGTCTGAAAACAATTATTTCTTATATTTTTTGCAGTTTTCTAGTTTTTGTTTCTATTTTGTTTTGTTTTTGCAACAGGAGACGAAACCTGGTATCAGTGAATCTGTTCTGGCAAGTAGAGAATAGAACCCTCTTTGTAAATGACTTGTTCTTTCTTCCTGACTCCCCGCATGTATCTTTATTTATCCTTGAAATTCAGCAACTTTTTCCAGATAGGTCCTCATGCTGAATGTTCTGTACCATCTTTTTTTTCTAAGATACAATATATCTTTTTGTCCCTTTATTAAAGACTCAACCTTCATGTATTTTGCTTCATTCTTCAGGAACAGCAGTTCTGTGTGAGCTGAACATCCTTTGTCTAGGTTTCAGGTATTGCTTTTAATATTTTAATGCCTTTTTCTTCTTTTGCTTTTATTTTGTGTAATTTCTTCATGCCTTTCCGTCAGGCCTTACTGTTTCAGTAATGCTTATATATAATTTTATTCTAATGTGATCTTATATCTCTACTGTTCAGTTTTCTGTCTTCCACTTACTTTCTGAATTCTGTTAGCTTTTTACTCCATCACCATGTAATCTAAGTTTTGAACCTCTGTTTTATTGCAGCTGTTTTCCATGTCATCCAACTCATGCCATGTGTAATTTTTTGAGACTATAGAGAAATAATTATCTGTTTTTTATCTCCTTAGACAATTCTTGTGATATGTGCTATTAATTGACCTTTCGCTCCTTTGTAAGTTTTTTAATCAAAAATAATGTTTTAAATTTATTTGTATAATTTAATATTTACTGTTCTGAGATAATTACTGATATTTTAATGAGGTCAGCCATATTTGGGGGTTGGGAAAAGATAACGATATGAGGATGTCAATATCTTTAATTTGCATTTATTTCCTGGGGCTACTTCTCAAAAAAATGTCTGTCCTTTTCACCTAGTACACATCTTCTCTCAGTTATTGGCACTTAAGTTGTTGATCTTTCCAAGTGAATCCTTTAAGCTTCTGGGTCTCTGTTTTATAATGTAATAATTAGTGTTTCCCCTTTGTCATTTATTACATTTCACCTCTGACAGTTCCAGCTGGATAGAAGGTTAGATAATAGATAAACATGTTATATTAGTATGGTTTCTTCTTCAGTGCTGTCTCTCAGACCACTCTGTAGTGCCAATCTGGGTTTCTGCACAGGTATTCTCTCCTCTGGTTGTCTGCCTATTCCTCTGAATCTAATTACTCAAAATGATTGTTGAATTCAACACTAAACATAGTAATAGTGATTTTGAAGAATCTGAATACTACTTGAGGTATAAAGTGTGTGCTTTGTCTCCGAGTCTTCTGCCTTGTTTTATGTTTCATAGTGAGGGACTGTGTTAACTTCTCTTCCTGGGTCCACAAGGGGCGTGGTTTCAAAGGCAAGAACTTCCCAGTGCCATACTTCTATCCACCCCCCCCATCCTCATCCGGGAGCCTAGAGTTCTTCGTCTAACTTTTGTTCGCAGGCTAGGTAGACTGTCCAGATGAGCTTCCTTAGTTTAGAAAGCCCACCAAAAGCCTTGGAAGGAGGGGCTCTATTGCGAGCCCGGCAACCAATCCAATATCAGAGTCGAAGATCAATCACTCCAGAGGAAGTTTGGAAAAGCTCCTCTCACTGGACAAGAACTTCAATGGGGAAGGAGTAACTATGGGGTTAAATTCCCCCTACTCCCTTATCTATATGGATTTCTGTCTCTAGTATCCCCACCAAAGGGAGCATGGGAGCCTTCTCTCTCGCGTGCTCTCTCTCTCTCTCCCCCTACCCCCCTCTCCCCCCACCCTCCCTCTCCCTCTCCTTCTCTCTCTCTCCATCTCTCTCTCTCCCTCCCTCTCCCTCTCCCTCCCTGTGCAGGCTCCATCTCTGGATCCCCTCCAACGACAGCATGGGAGCTCACTCTCTCTCTCTTTCTTTCTCTCTCTCTCTCTGCCTAATGAATTGCTTTTCTGGAAAGCTCTTTGGAACAACATTACTGTGCCACCTGGGTCTCCTCCCCATTCTTGGGGGAGTGAGAGCCCAAGGACCTGAAAAAAACACATCTGATCAGGGAACAGTGAGCATCTTTGGAACGCCTCCACAGCCCTGCTCCTGTCCCCTGGTTACAATCGTGTTTTGTAGACATGTCTCAAAATTTTTTTATTGTGCTTATGATCATTTTATTGTGGGTTTGAAGACATATCCACTTCCCACCCTCACAGGAAAACACACTACATACTCTATTTTGCTTGTTCTATGATATTGGTGAGTTTTGGGAGTGAGCATAGTATAAAATACTTAATTTTAGTAGAATAATTAGGTTATTACTTAGGGAGAATAAATTGTTGCCTATTTTGTTCAAGAAATAGAATATGCTTTGGTACTATTCTACTCCTAAAACAATGACTACAAATGATTTATGTAGAGGTGTTTTTTTTTTTCCCACCAATAACTAAGAAATTTTAACAGTAAAAAAAAAAAAAGCAGTGCCCCTGCCCCAAGGGGGCCTTGTTCAGCTGAAGGAAATTAATTAGGTGTACTATAGCTCTTGCTACTCACGTGATACTCAGGCCAGCATAGGTGTTACTGGGGACAGTATAAAAAAACAAATAATCTTAGGTCCCAACCTATGTTTATTGAATCAGGAATTTCATTTCAGTGGATCCTCTGGTTATTTTTATCCACATTAAAGTGTGAGAAGCACTACCATTAGCACAAGTGTTCCCAGATTTTAAAGAAAGCTTTGCCTATTGTCTCAATCCCAGTAAGGATGTGTATCTCCACATTTCTTCTTCCTATGGCCATAATGTAAGAAGCTATGGTCAAGAACTAATGATGTGCTGATGACTCTCTGGCCTCTGGAAATAAAAATCCTGATTCCTATAATTATCCAATTTCCTTGGTGTGAATACTTCACTATGAATAATTTCAAGCTAACTGTATGAGGTCACTGCATGTGGAACTGGGAAAAGATTTGCATAGTCTGTTCTCACGTGACTGTGCAATCTGGCTGCAGCACATCACTGCTCAGAATCTACCTATTGTTGTCATAGTACAAACACAAGTTATCTTACTGACTTCCATATTTTGGGGCTTTCTGGGTGTG
This sequence comes from Cacajao melanocephalus, assembly GCA_963573385.1. Taxonomy (NCBI): domain Eukaryota; kingdom Metazoa; phylum Chordata; class Mammalia; order Primates; family Pitheciidae; genus Cacajao; species Cacajao melanocephalus. Next base: position 93,513 of record CAUYLG010002945.1, read on the forward strand.
ACTTTCTTTTTTTTAATTAACAAGGACCTTCTTAAAATGAAATAAAATGCAATATGAAGATAAACTTGAAACTTATAAAACTCTTCTTTATCTTATCCTTTTAACATATACTAGTTATAATGCCTTAAAATTTTATAAACCAAACTCTCCATATATCTAGATTTTTGCATCAGTTACGTAGTATGTCTCATTTTGGTCTTCAAAATAAACTTTTCTCACAACAATTTTATTCTTTTATTGTCTTACATAATAATTTGAGTGCACTTGTGGTACAGGGTGGTGATTTTATAAAGAAAGTAGTTGACTTGGACAAGGTCACAAAACAAATCCAGAGATAAAACAGAATGAGACACCACGTTTCCTGCATCCCAGTCTCAGTGTTTGTGTCTAAGGTGTTATATGGGGAGAATGGAATAAGGGGATTCCCAGTCCCAGAAACTGTATTTGACCTTCTCCTGGGTCTAAAATTTCTGGTCAATTTGAAAGAGATTGAATGGCAAGTAAGGCTGTACAAACCTGATTGAAAAGATTTGGATGACCAAGCTTATCACTGACTTATCTGCTTTTCTTATTAGACTAATTGATTCATCAAGATGACTTTGGTTATTTTCTCTTTTACAGTTATCAGCAACTTCATTCATTATGCAGTTGGTGAAAGAGACATTCAAAGAGGTGAAACAATTTGCTCGTGTATACACAACCAGCAAATTGGAAAGCCAGGTAAAATCTAGTTCCATGTGAATTTCCAAAGCCTCATTTTTCTTTATTCCATTACACTTGATATATTTAATTTTTCGTTGTTTCTTGTGTTATATTGAGTCTGAATTTGTTATTCTAGTAATATGATAGTATTAATATTCACATTCAGTTGAAAGTGTTGGTTGAATAGCAACAATGGGTAATTAGTATTCAGAGCTGTATCAATAAGTCTGTTTGAGACTTTATTTGTAAATTCTCCGATAACTAAGATTGCAAAAACATTTCATATGTAGAATAGGCACATTCATAAAAATGAAGGCGATTAGAGGTTATCAGAGGCTGGAGGAAAGGAGAAATGGTATGTTAATTGCTTCATTATTAAGTAGTTTGTTTAGGGTCATGAAAAAGTTTTGAAAAATAATGGTAGTGGTTGCATATCATTGTGCATACAGTTAAAATGTCACTCAATTGTACACTAAAAATTGTTAAAATGAAAAATGTTAAGTTCTGTTTATTTTACTAAAATGTACTAAAAACAGTCATGAGGCCTCAAAAAAACAAAAATTCACATGATGGCCATAGATTTTTCATTCGTAGAAAGTAATATTTTTGGGAAAAGCTCCAAATGACTTGTTCATAGCCTAGAGATTCTAAGAGAAAGTTTTTAACAAACACAGCCATTCATAATTAAAATTTCTATATTTGAATGGACTGTTTTAACCATAGAAAAATTATATTAATTTACAATGGGAATTTTAAGCAGATAGGGAGCCTTCTGACTAACATCAGCCAATGTATTCTTTTTCTGTGAGAAGCTAGAATGACTATTATCAAAAACACAAAAAGTAACAGATGCTGGCAAGGATGCAGAGAAAAGGGAACATTTATACACTGTTGGTGGGAATGTAAATTAGCACAACCTCTATGGAAAAGAGTATGGAGATTTCTCAAAAAACTTAAAATAGGACTACCATATGATCTAGCAATCTCACTGCTGGGTATATATCAAAAAGAAAGGAAATCGGTATGTCAAGTAGATTCCGATACTTGCATGTTTACTGCCAAGATATGGAATCCACCTAAGTGTTCATTAGTGAATAAACGAATAAAGAAAGCATGGTGTATATACACAGTAGAATATTATACAGCACCAAGCCTTGAACTAAGCACACAGTTGACACAATAAACATATTGTGCCTGTTTTTCTAGTTAGGATTATTTTTAGAAGAAAATGTGGATATAAGTCTTAAATAAAAGGGAATAACATAATATAGAAAGTCCATTTGGATAATGATGACGTTTGTGTGTGTGTGTGTGTGTGTGTATGTATTTTATATAAATTTTTTCTAAAAGCCATTCTGTATACATAGACTAATAATAATTCCTATTTAAGTTTAAAATGAACTACAGCACATGGTCAAAAAAATAGTTCTCTAGTGAGAAAATTTACTATATGCACCTTCCCAAAATAGTGCTCTAAAAGTGTTAAAATATAGATATCGACATCATATTGCATTTTCTAAAGACTGAGGACTCGTGAAGTTATTGGATCAACAATTGGATACTCCTCTATTAGTCAATAAAATATTCTGGATGTGTATGCAGTAATTAATATTTTTTATTTTATTGCTTTACATGTTCAGAGCCAAGTTTTGCTCAAAATATTTATTTTTGATTATGTGTATATTGCAAAAGGTTTACTTCTGACCTTGAGGTTTTCTACTTAAAGCACTCATCCATATCTCTAAGAGCTAAATAATACTTTAGAGTTTTCCCTGTAAGTGGCAATAAATGCACTTACTAAATGGAATCTTTTGTCTCCATGGAGTAGAGATTACGTTTCAGGAAGCAGAGACACAGCTGCAGTGTTCTGAGCTTAGAGCTCATTTTTCTAAGTCTTCGTCTTATAAATATGGTCTGTTAAAATGTTTGATCTGAATAAACTGAAAATGAAAAAAAAAGGGTATATAAATGCATTTAGAGATTGGTTTTTCTGTAACAATCCCCTGCAGTTTCTAAGAAAGATATATCATCTTAGAATCCTTAAAAGTTTAATATCATATGAATGTGAGCAGAATAATTCTCTCTGAGGTGCTATAAATGGAAGAGGATCAACACAATGAAATGATAAATGTTTGAAGTGATGAATGCCCAGTTACCCGGATTTGATTATTACATATTTATGCTTATATCAAAATATCACATGTACCCCATAAATATGCACAATTTTATATTCATAAAAATATTTTTATAAGATGTTCAAATATACCCATAATAGTATTTAGAGCTTAAAAAATTCACAGAGCTCAGTTTGTAAAACCTTTCAGCATACACAGAAGGGCAGGTAATAGGATAAAATTACAGTGAGGGAACCAGCAGAGTCAGTCCTTGAGTCCATTAAACCTGATCTCCTCTATAGGCTCTCCCATTAAACACTCACATATTGGACAAGTCCTCATTATAGTTGTTCTATTTGAAATGGTAATATGTAATATAGGTCTGGGTAAAACATTTACAATTAAGTAGTATGCTTTCAGCAAATAGAATCCATAGCTGAGGTCCCAAGGTCATTTTAATCTTGAATATTTTTTCTTTTATTATCTATTCTTTGATGATTAAAATGTTCAAAAATAATGATGAGAACAAACATGCATACTTACTTTATCACACATTGAATACATGTTATGGGTTTTTAAAAACTTAAAAATATTTTCACATACTATAGACGATAGGCTGCTCATGTTTCCATGGTATTTAAGGTTTACAAAGTGCTTTCATGTTCATCATGTCTGTGCTGTCTGCAAGATAGATAATATCTATCTCCTTTTAGACATGATGGACTTGAAATTCCATAAGGATGTGATTTGTGTGAATCACTCAGCTTGATGATGACAGAGTCAGGATTAAAACCTTTGTTCTCAAATTTTAATGTATATCAGAATCCTCTTTTTAAAGCACACTCTTCTGGGTCAGAATTTCTGATCCAGTATGTCTAGGTGAACACCTAAGAATTTGCATTTCTAACAAGCTCTCCTGTGATACTGACTTTGCCAGTCCAAAGACCCAACCACTGATGTAGATAATCCTAGGACAGCCTATCTGTATTCTCATGTAGTCTCTCTTATAGAATTGGAAACATTTCAAAAACAAGTGGTTTGCCTAACCTCTTCTTTCAAATGTATTAGTGAGTCCTCTTTATATTTAGCAAGTTATTAAAGTGATATCTTATGTTTTCGGTTTGTCCATATCGATGACATTTTAAAGTAAGAAATATATTCCAGCATACTTCTATCAAGTACATTGAAAGAATATGTGAATCTATTACTAATTTTTTGTGGTTACAGTTATTCTTAATACTTGAAATTTTTTTGTATTAGGGTTATTGACCATTTGCATACCACTATTGTAATGTTACATTGTTCTTTATTGTTTGACAGTATATTTACCTTTGCCTGTGAGATTTATATTTAGTTATGCTTTCATATCGCTCTTTAGTGTGTTTTTGAATGTGGAACCTTTGTGTCCTAAATTAGAAGCTTTGTGCTCAATGTGATTATAAAATCATTAGACATTGAATTTAAAATACAAGTCCGTAAATAAAATTCTTATTATAGACTGCAAGATGAATATTAAAAGATAACATCTAAGAATATAAAAAAAGAAGAAAAAAGATAACATCTAATCAGTATTGTAACCATTAGTTAGGTTTATTATTATTTTTACTTTTTTCCTTTTTATTTTAAAGACTGTTGCATGGGCAACAGTTTCAATTTGCAGGATAAAATATAATATGATGTCCAGTTACATTTGAATTTCAAAGAAACAATAGCTGGTTTTGTTTTAGTTTCCTTTTTTTTTTTAGTACAACTATACCCCAGATATTTCACAGAGCATATTTATACTACAAATAATTATTTGTTGTTCATGTAAAATTAATATATAATTGATAGTCTTTTCTTTTTCTTTTGCTGCTGAATCTGATAATTGTAGACTAATGTCAAAAGTAGAAGATCACTGACTGCTGGGTGAAAATATACAAGGTAAGTGTGAGTACCCCACTTAATACTTAGCAGTATGAAATGTAAAATTTAGAGTTTCAAAATAAATGCATTATGTTAACATCATATACTTATAACTCATTAGTATCTACCAATACATATTGTATACATGATATGTAAAAACATATGTATATATGTAATATATGATATTTTATCAGTCATGATTTCAGGATAGTATATTCAATTATATATTAAACTTACAGCACCCTCAATATGGTAAGATCTTCAAATACAGTCGTACATTAAATACTTTTTGAGCACTCCATGTGAGTCAGAATTCATTGTGTTCAGTGGAAAATGAGTTAAATAGGTTAACAGATAGTTGTCCTCTATTCTCCTCTGATCTTAAGTGCAAAGAAAATGGCATGAAAAGGCACTAAAGCCAAAACAGTGATTCTCAACCTTGGCTTCCCATCAGAATTACCTAGAGAGCGTTAAATTCTTTGCTTGGGTCCCACCCTTGTATATTTTTAATTAATTGGTTTGAAATCTGTCTTGGGCATTGAGGAGTTCTAAAAGCTTTCTCAATTATTTCTAATTTACAGCCAAGATTTCTTAAATTAATGGTTCTCAAACTTGTTTGCATATTTTAATGACACAGGGAACATTTACATAAATATGTGCATGACCAGATCATGTCCCAGATAAAAGGGATCGGGTGTGGGGGTGAGGTTGAGACTCAGTCTTAAAGCTTCCCAACTCTTACTGGAAAGGGGTCCCAATCCAGACCCTAAGAGAGAGGGTTCTTGGACCTCACAAAGAAAGAATTCACGGTGAGTCCATAGAGAAAAATGAAAGCAAATTTATTAAGAAAGTAAAGGAATCAAGAATGGCTACTCCATAGACAGGCCCACAGCATAGGTTGCTTGACTGAGTATATTTATAGGTATTTCTTGATTGTATGCTAAACAGGGGGTGAATTATTCATGAGTTTTCTGGGAAAGGGACAGGCAATTCCCTGAACTGAGGGTTCCTCCCCCATTTAGACCATATAGGGTAACTTCTGAACGTTGCCATGGCATTTGTAAACTATTGTGGTGTGGGTGGAAATGCCTTTTAACATGCTAATGCATTATAATTAACGTATAATGAGCAGTGAGGACAACCAGAGGTCACTTTCGTCACCATGTTGATTTTGCTGGGTTTTGGCTAGCTTTTTTTACTGAATCCTGTTTTATCAGCAGGGTCTTTGTGACCTGTACTTTGTGCCAACCTCCTATCTTGTCCCATGACTAAGAATGTGTAGGGCCGGGTGCTCACGCCTATAATCCCAGCACTTTGGGAGGCCTCGAGCCGGGTGTATTGCCTGAGGTTAGGAGTTCAGGATCAGCCTGGCCAACATAGTGAAACCCCATCTCTACTAAAAATACAAAAAAATTAGCTCAGCATGGTGGTAGATGCCTGTAATCCCAGCTACTCGGGAGGCTGAGGCAGGAGAATTGCTTGAACCCAGGAGGCAGAGGTTGCAGTGAGCAGAGATCGTGCCACTGCACTCCAGCCTGGGCAACAAGAGCAAAACTCCGTCTCAACAAGAACAACAAAAAGAATGTGTAACTTACTGGGAATGCAGCCCATCAGGTCTCATCCTTATTTCACCCAGCCCCTACTCAAGATGGAGTTGCTCTGGTTTAAATGTCTCTGATAAAACTTATTTCAATATGCAGGTAAGTTAGAAAATCGTTGTTCTACAGAATTTATGTGCTCTTTACCCAGTTCTCCATTCAGATATGAACTAGATTTTGAGTATTTGCCTTACTGGGACTTAAGAGAAATTAAAGAAAAAAAAAAGAGTTTTGGGAAGGTATTGACAATATTGGTTCTTCTAAGGTATGAGGATGTATCTTTCATGACATCATCATATGAATATCTCATGTACTCCATAAGTATGTATAATTATTCTATATTCATAATTAAAAATTTTAAAGAAAAACTTATAATAAAGACAATGACAATAAATCAAGCACGTACTTGAGAATTTCCTGTAGAACACTCCACCATAGCTTGAAATCCATATGGCATTTTAGTTTCTTTTTTTTATGCACAAGGATAGCTAAAAATTCCAAACTGAGCAAACAACAACCCAAAAAGTTTTGGCAGCACAAATATAACAACTTTTTACTATGCCGAGTACTGAAAATCCTGCTGTTAGTTGTTTTTATTTCTGCATGCGTGGATGAACTTGCCATATGAACAAGTCAGGTATGCTTAATGAATCATGGACAAGCATGGATGCCCTCCAGTGGAGTTTCGGAATCTTCAAGATGCAGCACTTAGAATGGATGGATTTGTTTTACCTTTAGCTATTGTAACAAATGTCATCAATTTCTTGATCCAATTAGTTCTCATTTATACATAGTAATGCCTATTGACCTCTTAATTCACTTCTACCAGTGTGAGCAGATAACAACTTCCTTTTCTGCCCTTCCTTCTGGTAGTGGCTGTGATCAGGGTATCAGGGATTGGGTTGGGAACGTGTATATCAGGGAATGAACCCTGGAGAAGGATTCAAGAAAAGGTATTTAGTTCTTGTTCAGCCCCATATTGCCTATGTCACTTAATTTCCAGAGTTTTAGCTTCTTTATTGTTTCAATTAGCATAATGTTAACACCTGCCTGAAGGTCTCACAATATGGTTGTAAGGAACAAAATTCGTTTAGTATGTCATCATATGTGAGGCAGCTGAAAAATGAAAGATGCATGGTACTAGTAGGGGCAAATGAAGATCTCTGGAAATTAGACACGCCTATTGAGGTGGTGTAAGTGCTGTGGGTATTGACCTAGGTTATTGACCTAGGTTAAGGAACATTTTTTCCATGAAGTGGGAGAAGAGATTAACCCCTTGCAAGAGTTAGGGGCCAGGGGTTGCAGAAGGAAAGTGGAAATATTGGGTCATTTCTAGGAATGTAAGTTTCTTGGATAGAGTTACCAGATAAATCACTGTATATAGGGTTAAATTTGAATTCGAGGTAAACCGTGAATAGAATGTTCACTATATGTATTTCCCAACTATTCCATGGGAAATATACTATAAATTATTTGTTGTCCATCTGAAATTCGTGTTTGTTTGTGCATTCTACATTTTGATTTGCTGAATCTGCCAACACTAATCTTGGGAGAGTTGGGGTTGTCCATTTTGCTCCTTTCACTTATTTGTGTGGAGGAGAAAGTTTCAGGTATTACTAACTTGCTATTTGCCTTGATACATTGTTGATTGACACATGATACTTAAATATTGATAGCATTTTATGGTTTCTGAAGCAGATTTATATATATTGTTTATGAAGTGCATTTATAGATATTATTTGCAAAAATCTTCTAAGTTAGGCATTATCATTCCCACTTTATAGATAAGAAAACTGAAAATCGGAGTTTTCAGGTTACGATGCTTGTTCAACTTTCTATGGCTGTTTAATGAAATATTCAGCAATTAGAAACAGTTCTTTGATTATATGTGCAATGTTATTTCAACTATGCCCAAGCTGTCTCTTAAACTGATTAGATCTCAGCGTTTTATGTTTTACCAGAAGCAGATTTTCTTTTTGTTTTCCATTATCTAAAACTAGTCCCAGCAGGCATTACTTCTAATCCAGTTGTTTTGCTTGTATGATTCCATTGAAGATTTAGTATTAATGAGATCACTGTGAGTAAAATATACAGCACATTGAATTTGTCACTGTAGCTTCTCTTAACAAATGAATTGAACAAATGTAGTGTTATAAGAATTTACATTTTCTGCCCAGTTGGAAACCCAACGATTTATTTGCTGCACCATTTTAAATAGTAACTTTTTATAAACAGTGTCCCAAATTGACTTCAAATAACATAATTATAGTACAATATGTTCTTCTAAAACCTTCTCTGGATTTGTATGAATGGTCATTGCATGGCAAATTGTAACTAAATTTCTCCAGTGCAGCACGTTTTCAAAGAGAACATCAGCAAGAAGTGTTTAACAGCAATAATACACATGTAGTGACACTGTAGAGTAGCAATTCTCAGAGTGTGGTCTCCTCAACTAGCAGCACCAACATCCCCTGAGGATGTTGAGATAGAAATCCCTAGATCTCAACCTAGACCAGAGCCAGAAACTCTGAGGCAGGGTTCAGCAGTTTGTGTTTAATAAGCCCTTCAGGAGATTCTGATGCATACAAATGTGTGAGAACCATTACAGGACTAGCATCCTGCTGTACCTCCTGAGGGTGAAGAGTGAATCCTGGCTTTGAAAAGCTAATTGAGACACAGTTCTCTTCCAAGAATTCTTCTGTGGACATCATTGGTAAGTCTGCCCCTTGGTTACCTAAAATCTTTACATGTCGGAAGTTTCTCAGCAGGTGGGGGAGTGGACACAGTCAAAATAATGGAGAAATAGTTATGAAATTCAGTGAACTTAATTAATTGTTAAATGCAAGTGTAAGCATTCATCCATTGTTAGGAGAAAACATACATTTACAAACTCTTATTATATATAAAAGGTACTATCATCAGCATTTTGCACACATCTCATTTATTTCTCATAACCATCCTACCATAGAGCCATTATTATGACCACTTAATAGATGACAGAAATGTTAAGTACCTTGCTCAAAGTTACACTGCTGGTGAGTGACCTTTGTTTGGTTATTAATCTAATTATAGTTCATCTCTTTAATGAGTGTCCCTGGCCTCTCCACAGTATAAGAGACATCTCCTACTGCCACCTACCTTGAAATTGGCTCTCATCGTCTTACAGTGCATTTTCCTATTAATTTGACAGATATCTTGAAACCAGAGGGTGAATATCAAAAGACGAATCTAGAGGAGTATATGGAAGCATTTCAGTTTCTCACTCTTGGCCCACACAGACAAACCTTTTAAGAACTCCCTGTAATAAAGCACATCAATATGTTAATGTCACAGTTTTATACTTTACAAAGTAAATTCATCAATAACACATATAAGGAAATTTAATATGTATCACAGTTAGTATTAGAGATTAGTAGGGAAAAAAATGACTATTTAACATGTAGTGTTTTTGGACAATTGGTTACCAGAGAAGTGAAAAACAAAACCCTAAATTAAATCCCTACTTTACAGCCACCATATATTTTTTAAAAAATCTCAAGTGCATTAAAATCTAAATGTGAACTACAAAAGATTAAATACGTTTAGAATATATATATGAAAAAGTTATGATCTTGTGGGTTGAGTTTATTTTAAAAGATTTCTTTAAAAAATACTGACGACATTAAAATTTAAAACATTCATATCACAAAAAGAAAATACCATGAGAAAGTTAAAAGACATATGACAGATTAGAAGATACTTCCAACATATGCAATGAAGAAAGGGCTAGAAACCAAAATATGTGAAAACATTCTACAAGTGAATAAGAAAAGTATGGACAATTCAGGAGAAAAATAGACACTAAATACAAATAGGTAATTTACAATAGAGAAAATTGAATGTAGAATAAATATATGAAAAGATGCTATAGCTGTATATTAATCAGGGAAATGAAAATATAAACAGTGAAATACCATTTTACAGTTTTCATGTTGGCAAAACTATAAAATCTGTCAATAATCAGGATATACTTCTGGTAAGTGCATAGATTAGGCCAATCATTTTGCAGAGGACAGTTTGGAAATAGCTAGAAAATCTAAATATGTACATACACTAAAATCCAGCAATTCTACTTCTAAATATGATTTCTATGGAAGTTTTCCTATTTGAGTGCAAAGAGGTATACATCATAAGTTCACTGCAGTGCAGTATGTAATAGTTAAAGATTGGATATAATTTAAATGTCCATCAATAGGAAAATGGACAGACAGAGTTTGGTATATTTATGAGGTATGATGCTACGTAGTAGTTAAAAATAATGAAATAGATCTATCCATCAACAATGATAGATTGCTAAAATCTAATTTTGAGGGAAATAGCTAATTTGTAGGAAGATATACATAGTATGGATATCATTTGTGTAATTTAAAAAATATATAATAATATATATATTTGTGGGTGTGTGTATATATATATATACATATATATATGTATGTATGTATGTATGAATTGGTAGGATAAACATAAAATTCAGTGGTTCCCTCCAGGGAGAAGCTAAGGTCGGAGTATGGGATTGAGGAGGGAATTCTAGAGACAAATTTTATGACGTAAGTATGTAAGTATGGAAAAATATTAACCTAAGTCTTTGCTGTTATAGTCTCTGCATTTTTTGTATTATTCTTTTTTTTTTTTCTAAAAGAGATAAAAATGCCCTGAAGCTCAGAGAGGTATGTAAATTGCATGAGACAGCCAAGGTAAAGAAATACATCACTGTGTAAAGGCCAATTCAAATGCAATAGAAAGGCTAATTATATCAACAGAAAAGTGAAATATTTCAAATGGGTCCAGAGATTTTCAAGTCTTTTTTAGTAAAACATTACTGACTAATCCCTGCCTTTTGGGGAAGTGTTTCAGTAGACACAATTGTTTTCACTAACTTTGTTATTTTTCTTATTTTCTTTTCTTTTTTTTGTTTTTTGTTTTTGTTTGTTTGTTATTGGGTTTTCTTGTGTGTGTGTGACAGTCTTGCTCTGTCACTTAGTCTGCAGTGCAGTGGCACGATCTCAGCTCACTGCAACCTCCACTTCCTGGGTTCAAGTGGTTCTCCTGCCTCAGCCTCCCCAGTAGTTGGGATCACAGGTGCTCACCACCATGCCCGGCTAATTTGTGTATTTTTAGTAGAGACGGAGTTTCACCATGTTGGCCAGGCTGGGCTCGAACTCCTGACCTCAAGTGATCCACCCATTTCGGCCTCCCAAAGTGCTGGGATTACAGGCGTGAGCCACCGTGCCAGGTCAACTTTGTTATTTTTTATGTTGGAGTTACAAAATCCATGTTGGAGCACTACCCCCTCGGTGTCTATAGGTTGATAACTATGTTAGAGCTGACACTAACACCTACTTTCAAGGTCTTCGCAGTATCACAAGATGACACTCCCTGCTCAAAAAAAGACATAGTGTGGTTAATTAATATTTCTCTTCTTATTTTTAGAATTGCTTATTGTAATCCACTGCACCCTGATCTTCTAACTATCTGGTGGTATGAGATTTCAGATGATCTAGTAAGTATCCTTCTACTTGACTTCTTAAGGAGGGCTTTTTATGAGAGCCCTCTCTAGATTTAAATGAACAGTGTTAAAGGTAGACATAATCATTAATATTGACTAAAGATTTTTATAGTTTTGGATATATCAACTTGTTAATATAATTTAAAACTTCTTAGGGTGGAAAGCTGGTTGATTGAATACTGAAGATTAGTGAGGAACAACAACAGCGTGAGATTAGGGTTAAGGTGACAGGAGTGCTAACACTAGGGCTGCCTTTCTCTACCTCTGAGACGTTGAAACTATTTCTTGCACTCTCTGGGATTCAGCTTCTCCATCTGTACATTGGTGAGATGGACTAGTACATTTTATTTGATGTCGGTATCAGTAGCATTTGTCATAGGTGGTGATTACTTCCTCGTCCTGGAAACATTTTCTTCCGTTAACTTCTAAGGTATTTCTAAGGCATCTCTTAATTTTCCCTTGTTTCACTAGCCCCCCTTCTTAGTTTCTTTATTTGGAGTGACTCGAGCTTACTCCTTAGATCTCTTATCTATTTACTTAATATACATTCCTTTTATCCCCTGGGCGATTTCATCTAGCATCATGATTTTAAAGCCATATATTTATTTACATTGCCCAAATATAGGTGTATCTTCAGCTTTGATGGCGTCTCTGAATTTCATAACAATTTTTAACTTGATATCTCCACTTTTATGTCTAATGTATTGCTCAGAATTAACATGCCTAAATTTTCACTTTCAATTCCTGCCCCTCCTCTGCTCTAAATTGCTCTAAATTCATCTCTCTCACACTCATTAAAGGAAACAGTCTTTCCACTGCTCAGGACAAATCTATTGGCATCATAATTAATCCTCTCTTTCTTTTACACCCCATACCTCATGATTAGCAAGTTTTTAAAAACAGTCCCCAAATGGTAGTGTTTTATTTTTAATTGTAATCTGTTTTTCCATTTTGCTCAAATAATTATTTCTGTATATTCCTACAATTGTAATTGGAAATTTCTATTAATTATTAGCAAATCTTGCTGGATATACCTTAGAAATACTCCATAATGTATAAATCAGTCTAAAACCCTACATTGGAGAGCAATCCCTGGGAGTAGTATCCCAATTCAGAAAAGCAGGGACACCAGAGACAGAGGAAGCAGGTAGTTAATATAGCAGTGACAGAAGAGAGCCAGGAGATCACAATAAGTATGTGGTCATTTTTTGGAATGCATTGCAAAAATCAAAGAAAGGGAACTTTATAGCCATGAAGTAAAAAACAAAATAAAACAAAAATACAAAAATCTAATCTCTACCACCTTCCTAGAAGTTTAAGAAAATGAATTTCATGCAAAAACAAACAGCAGATTATCATGAGAGAACATTATACAAATATATTATTTAAAAATAGAGGCCAGGCGTGATGGCTCATGCCTGTAATCCTAGCACTTTGGGAAGTTGAGGTGGGTGGATCACCTGAAGTCAGGAGTTCAAGACCAGCCTGGCCAACATGGCAAAATCCCATCTCTACTAAGAATACTAAAGTTAGCTGGGCATGCTAGCACTTGCCTGTAATCCCAGCTACTTGGGAGGCTAAGGCAGGAGAATTGCTTGAACCCAGGAAGTTGAGGTTGCAGTGAACCAAGATGGCACCACTGCAGTCCAGCCTGCACTCCACCACTGCACGTCCAGACAGAGCGAGACCCTGTCTAAAAAAAAAAAAAAAATACATTTACATAACACACAAACAATAATATCAGTACAGACAATGAAAGCTTTCATAGAAAGGTGCATCCATAAAACAAATGAAATGTGTTACCTAAGATTTCAAAACAAGCTAAAAGGAATTAACAAAATAATAGAAGATATATAATAATAATGTAAATGTGAATTGCACAAATTTCAGATAATGTGATTATACCCAGAAAATAATTATAAAATAATTGTAGAAATAAAGATTATATTAAAAGGATTACAAGATTAATTAAACATGACATAATACTTCTTAAGGAAAATAAAATTTGAAAAGAATAAACTTTTAAAAGAAGTGAAGAAAAAGATAAAGATTCAGAAGAAAGCTCAGCTGGTTAGTTTTGAGAGTTCGTGGGACCTTGACTGCTTTATTCATTTCTGACCTTAAAACAAGCTGCTTGAACTTACCCACAAAGTGGATTGTGTAGAAATCCCTTCTAGTTTCAGCTGCTGTTTGCAAATAGACTCTGCATATTTCCCAAGCAACTTCAGGATTTGCCTTCTCTTAGGTATTAGGAAATATTCTTAGCAAAGAGCCCCTCACGTTGTTCTGTTTCCTTTGACTCGATATAAAATTCTTGATTCATATGTCTTGAGTTTTTAAAATTAGCGGCTCCATTGTCTTCTGGCATAAAATTTTGCTACTGAAAATATACATACAATAAAATCCCAGAGGAAAAATTAATAAGATTAAATTGTAGGCTGGGCGTGTGGCTCATGCCTGTAATCTCAGCACTTTGGGAGGCTGAGGCAGGCAGATCACCTAAGGTCAGGAGTTCGAGACCATTTACACTTAGTAACATAAAAGACTTAAGCGATGTTACCAATAAAGTAGAAATTTATTTATATATAGCACTTAGAGCTCTATTAACAGAGTTCACTTTATTTTCAACTCACGTAGACATTGTCCACACCTGACTATATCTGAAGCCAAAAAGAAACCCCAATAAATTAAAAGATATATATTAGTTATATAACATAATTTTCTCACCACAATGCAATAGAATTAGAGATTAATAACAAACCAGAGAATAATATAATCCATCTGGAAATTTTGAAACAGATGTCTAAATTAGCAAGTATCAAAAACACTGTTAAATAGTAGTGTAGATAGTGGGCCTCTCATCTTGGACAAATATATATATGTACATGTATTATGTGAGCATGCGTGTGTGTGTGTATACACATACACACATATAAATACACATAGGAATCTTTGATATATATCAAAATATATAGGTTAATGTCTAAGTTTTCCTTCTATCTTACCTTTTTTACTGCAATCCCATCCATTGCTGCTTTACTGACAGTTTTCGGAATGAATGGGTATTTGTATCAAAACCATTCATGTATCGATGGTGATTATATAATTGTTTTTGTTAGCTCTTTTAAAATGTTGTGTTATCTTAATGTATTTTCTAATATTTAATTACTAATATATTTGCATACCTACAATAAAACCCATTTGGAAATGTTGTATTTTTTCATGCACAGTACTAGTGAATTCTTTGTTGTGTTATTTGCCTGGCTGATGTTAAAACAGATCAGAAAACAAATTTGGAAGCTTTTCTTCTTTTCTAAACTCTGGAATATTTTTAATAATGTTGGAACAATCTAATCATTAAATGTTTGACAGAATTCCCCTGTAAAAACATCTTGTTTTCATGCCAGAGAAACTCTTTTGATACTTTCTCTATTTCCTCTGTGGCAGTTGGTTTGTTTAGATTTTCTGTTCCTACTGAGACCAATTTTTAAAACTTTTATTTTCCTAGAAACATACCCACATAGTCTAGTTTTTCAAATTACTTGCAGAGGGTTTTTCAAAGTAGCCTCTTAGGATGGTTAAAATGTCCTTCATTTCAACCCCCTTGTAATTGTTCTCAGATGGAAAGTTGATGTGAATAGTCAGCGATTTCCAGATCCACAGCCAGTAGATGCTGTTTTCTAAAGGAAAGTGTAAAGCTGTAAATCCATACAACCCTTTTGAAAATTTCTACATTTCCCTCCAAAAGGGTTGTATCAACTTAAATAATTATAGTTATGTAATGTATAACTATAATTATGCGTGTAACTTAGTTATATAAATTAACATGTATGTAACTTTGAATTTTATTTTTATTACAGAAAACTTTAAACATACACAAAAGTAAAGTGAATAACATAATGAACTCACATGCAACCATAACCCAGCTTTAAGAAATAATAATATATGACCAATATTGTTTAATCTATAATCCCACCTATTTCTCTGCCCCACATATTATTTTAAAGAAAATTCTGTGAATTATGTAATGTTACCCATAGGTGTCTCAATATATGCCTTTATAGAGATAAACCCTCCTTGTCTTAGTAAACTTTTTTATTTTGCAATAATTTTTGATTTATATAGAAGATGACAAATAGTGCATAGATTTTCTGAATACTCACTCAGTTTCTTACATTGTTAACATTTTGCATTACCATAATGCAGTTATCAAAACTGAGAAGCTAACATTAATACATTATTCTTAAACTCCAGACTTTGGATTCCATTAGATTTTTATTTTTGTATTCCACGATACCACATCATATTTAGTGAACATTTTTTATAAACATAACTGGAATATGATTATCATACCTTAATAATACCTTAATATCATTAAATATCCACTTAGGATCCAACTTTAAACTTTTCTCACAAATGGCATATGTTTTTGAAGTGTTTATTTCAATCAGGATCTAGAGAAGATCAACAACAGTGGTTGGCTAATAATCTCTCTTATGTGTGCTTTAATGTAGGTTTCATTTCCATCTTATTTTTATTTCAATGTATTTATTTTAAAAATTGAGTCATTTGTCCTGCAGAGTTTTCTAAAATTTGAGTATTGCTGATGGATTCTCTATGGAGACATTTACAAGATCCCTCTGTCATAGATGTTTATATATAGAAGTCCCACGATTAAAAATAACCACACATTTGAGGGCAAAATTTTGAAAAAAAAATTGTTAAAAATCAAGAGAAAACAGAAGACATTAGATCATTGGAGAATCCAGAGAAAAACATAAAGATGCTCCTCACGATTGTCTGGCCATGTTTTCTTAGAGCATCTATGCTGTGCTAGGGCTCCATGTCAACCCCTAGTTGCTTCAGAAACCCTGAAGCCAGAAGGCTGCTATGGCTAAGTCGTGCAAACAGCAAAGATGGCAGCCCACCCCTCCATCTGGGAGATCTGTTCCAGGGAGTCCTGAAACGTTTTTCAGCTGGAGAACACTGGTGGGGTTAGCTGGAGACCCCAGTTGGGATGCCCTGCCCAGTGATGAAGAAGGAGATCAGGGACCTGCTTCAAAAAGCAGTCTGGCTACGTTTCACAGGGCAGCTTTGCTGTGCTGGGGTACCACTTCTGCCCCCTGCTTGGACTTCCCAGAGCCCAAAGGCCAGAACAGCTAAGTCACCCAAACAGCAAAGATGGCAACCAGCCATCTGTTAGATT
Source organism: Cacajao melanocephalus (assembly GCA_963573385.1). Taxonomy (NCBI): domain Eukaryota; kingdom Metazoa; phylum Chordata; class Mammalia; order Primates; family Pitheciidae; genus Cacajao; species Cacajao melanocephalus. Next base: position 110,583 of record CAUYLG010002945.1, read on the forward strand.
TCTAAGCTCTGTTCCGAGGAGTTTTCAAATATCTGTCGGGTGGATGACACTGGTAGAGTAGCTGGAGGCTCTGTTTGGGAGGTTCTGCGCAGTGAGGAGGGACAGCATTGGGGACCCACTTAAAAAAGCAGTCCGGCCACGTTTTTGTCAAGTAGCTGTGCTATGCTGGGGGATCCGTTTCACCCCAGGTTGGTTAGAACTCTCCCAAACAGCAGAGATGGTGGCTTAGCCCTTCCCCCAGAAGCTTTTTCCCAGATAGGTGCAACACTGCTACTGGTTGCTGGTTGGAATTCCAAGCCAGTGGTTCTTATCTTGTGAGGTGTCGTGAAGGTGGGGCCCACAGATCGTTACTGCTCAGCCTTCTGGACTCAGCCTTTTTCCTAGGGGTATGGACAGGGATCTAACCTCCTGCTTTTCCAGAGTTGCAGTTACTTTTGCTGGGACTCCCAGAAAGCCCAAGTATCTAAAGCTCCTGGATCTCTGTGCATGCCTGAGTGGCTGTTCTGCCAAGACTCCATGTAGCTGTGTATGTCAGACTGAAGGCCCTTGTGGAGTGGGTTCATGAGGGAATCTTCTGACACAAGGGCTGCGAAGATCTGTTGGGAAAGCACGGTATCCTGGAGGTTCTCTGGGTGGGGGAGCTTTCCTTGGCTCCATGTCACTCTTGGGTGGGCTGTCATCCTGCCTTGTTTTGTCCTTTCTCCATGGGTCAAGTTGTTTCCTTGATTAGTCCAAATGTGAGTACCTGGATGTTTTAATTGAAGATGCTTTATTTACTCACCCCTTCAACTCCTCGTTGTAAGAGCCAGGCATATTAGCTGCTTCTAGTCAGCCATCTTGGCCACTCTTCCACATGCTTAGTTTTAAAATAAATTGCCAAATTGTTTTTCAGAGCGGCTGTAACATTTTGTATTTCCAGAAGCTATGTATGAGTGACTCAGTTTTTACACATCCTCACTAGCATTTGGTAATTTCTCTATTTTTATAGCCATTCTGAAAAATGTGTTATGATATATCATTGTAGTTTAATTTGAAATTCCCTGACAGCTAAAGATGTTGATCTTTTCTTGTGTTTTTTGCCATCTATATATATCTTCTTTGGTGAAATGTTTGATATATATGGCTCATTTTCTAATACTTTTTTCTGCTGAATTATTTTTAATTTTTAATTATTGTGGGTACATAGTAGGCGTATATATGGGGTACATGAAATAATTTGGTAGTGGCATGCAAGCATAAAAATCACATCATGGAAAATTGGGTATCCATTCCTTCAGGTATTTATCCTTCGTGTTACAAACAACCCAATCTGGTTACTTGTTATTGGTCTGTTCATGTTTTGGATTTATTCCTGGTTCTATCTCGGTAGGTTGCATGTGTCTAGGAATTTATCTATTTCTTGGATCTTTTTCAATTTATTGGCATACTGTTGCTCATCGTAGCCACTAATGATCTTTTCCATTTCTTCAATATCAGTTGTAATGTCCCTTTTTTAATCTCTGATTTTATTTATGTGAGTCTTCTCTTTTTTTTTTTTTCTTAGTCTGGCTAAAGGTTTGTCAGTTTCATTTATCTTTGCAAAAACCCAACTTTTGTTTCATTAATCTTTTATGTTGTTTTATTCATTTAAAATTTATTTATTTATGCTCTGATCCTTATTATTTCTTTTCTTCTGTTAGTGTTGGGTTCAGTTTGCTCTTTTCTATTTCTTTAAGATGCATCATTAGGTCATTTATTTGAGGTTTTTCTTCTTTTATAATATAGACAATAATAGCTATATATTTCCTTCTTAGTACTGCTTTCACTGTTTCCCACAAGTTTATACACGTTGTGTTTTCATTATCATTTGTTTCAAGTTGTTTCTCAATTTCCTTCTTGATTTCCTCTTTGACCCTCTGCTTTTTGGTAGTCTTTTTTGGGTTAAATGTGCTTGATGTTCTATTATCTCCTTGTACTTGAATGTTGATGCTTGAAGATGTTTTTTGGTATCTGGGTATTGAAGAGTTAAGGATTTATTATAGTCTTCACAGCCTGGGCTTGTTTGCGTCAGTCCTTCTCAAGAAGGCTTTCCAGGTTTTTGAAGGGAGTTGGGACTCAAGCCCCATATATCTGTGGTTTTTGCAGACTCATAGATATACCACCTTGGTGATCTTGAATTAGATCCAGAAGAATTCTTTGAATTATCAGGCATATACACTTGTTCTTTTACTTTCTCTCTCTCTTTTTTTTTTTTTTTAATTTTGAGAGGGAGTCTCACACTGTTGCCCAGGCTGGAGTACAGAGGTGCAATCTTGGCTCAACCTCTGACTCCTGGTTTCAAGCGATTCTCCTGCCTCAGCCTCCCAAGTAGCTGGGACTACAGGTTGTGCCACCATGACCAGCTAATTTTTTGTATTTTTAGTAGAGACAGGGTTTCACCGTGTTTGCCAGGATGGTCTCGATCTCCTGACCTCGTGATCTACCTGCCTCTGCCACCCAAAGTGCTGGGATTACAGGCATAAGCCACCATTCCTGGCCTTCTCTTACTTTCTCCTAAACAAATGAAATATCTCTGTCTGTGCTGAGCCACCTGGAGTTGGAAGTGTGTTGACAAAAGCAACAGTGTGGCCACCACATCTGGGACTGTACTGGGTCAGACCTGAAGCAAGCAGAACACTAGACGTTGCCCAAGGCCCTTCCCGTCAGGATGTCAATTTCTCTCAGTCCCCAGGCATGTCCAGAGATGCTGTCTGGGAGCCAGTGATTGGAGTAAAAAACACAGCAGTTTACCTGATGATCTATTCTACTGTGGCTAAGCCAATACTCACACCACAATACAAAGTCCTTCCTGCTTTTCCCTCCACATTTCACAGGCAGAAGACCCTCTGTCTCTGGCAACTACCACCACCAGTCCACAGGTTTTCTGTCAGGCCGCTTCTGATGTTCACATAAAGTCCAAGAGTTCTTCTGTCACCTTGTGGTGGATGCTGCCGGGCGTAGGACTTACCCTACGCCTTCTAGCCCAGGGCAGGTGCAGAAATGCAATCCAAGGGCCTAGGCCTGGACTCATGGACCCTAAGGGCCTGCTTGTTGCTCTACCCTCCTGCAGTTGAGCTGCGACATAGTTTGAATATTTGTCCCCAGCCAAGTATCATATTGAATTGTCATCTCCGGTGTTGGAAGTGGAGCCTGATTGGATGTGTTTGAGTCATGGGGCTGATCCCTCATGGCTTGGTACTGTCTTTGTGATAGTGAGTGATTTCTCATGATGTTACAGGACCCCACCACTTACCCATAGGTAGCCATTGGGTCAGGGTTTTCGCACTATAGTCCCTTCTGTTGTTTGTTGTTTGCCAGAGGTATGTTACAGGAAAGGGGTCCCAATCCAGACCCCAAGGGAGCGTTCTTGGATCTCATGCAAGAAAATTCAGGGAGAGTCTGCAGTGCAAATAAAAGCAAGTTTATTAAGAGAGTAAAGTAGTGAAAGAACAGCTACTCCACAGACAGAGTAGGACATTCCCAAAAGTAAGAGGAGGAAGGCATCCACCCTAGGTACAAAGCTTGTGTATATGGGGAGATGTGCTCTGTTACAAGGGTTGTGATAAAGGATTAATTTTCTTAATTACTGTATTTTGCAATAATGGATATTATCTTTAAAGCAAAATTAGGAAAGCCTTTGTTCTCCAGGTATCAGAGTATCTGGGCACTCCCAAGTCAGGGTCTATTTAGTAAACATTTTTAAGTTGTTCCCTTAACCATAACATCTAGAGGCTAAGAATGTCTAACTCTCTGAGAATGCAGTCCAGTGAGTCCCACCGTCATTTTCCCAGCCCTCACTCAAAATGGAGTCGCTCTAGTTCAAACACCTCTGACAATGAGATTTGGTTGTTTAAAAGTGTGTGGCACTGCCCCCTCACCCAACTCTTTTTCTCACTTGCTTTCACCATGTAACATGCTGTGCCCTCTTTGCCTTGCCCCATGATTGAAAGCTCACTGAGGTTTCACCAGAAGTCAGGCAGATGCCAGCAACATGGCTTCCTATAAAGCCTGAAGATCTGTGAGCCAATTAAACCACCTAATTTTATAAATTACCCAGTCTTAGGTATTTCTTTATGACAATGCAAAAATGGCCTAATATAAAATTTGGTGCCAGTAGTGGAGTATTGCTATAAAGATACCTGAAAATGAGGAGGCGACTTTGGAACCCGGTAATGAGCAGAGTTTGGAAGTTTGGAGGGCTCAGAAGCAGACATGAAGATAAAGGAGACTTTAGATCTTCTTCAAGACTGCTGAAATGGTTGTGCCCAAAATGCTGTTACTGATATAGACAGTGAAGTGCAGACTGAAGGGATTTCAGATGGAAATAAGGGACACATTGGGAACTGTAGTAAAGGTCATGTGTGTTATCCCAAGACAAAGAGCTTGGCTGGATTCCATTCATGCCCTAGGGGGCTGTGGAAGTATGAACTTTATAATGTTAATTTAAGGTATCTGATAGAAGAAGTTACCAGGCAGCAAAGCATTGAAGATGTGGTCTGGCAACTTCCAACAGCCTGCACTCAGATGTGGGAGCAGAGGAAGGACTTAAAGTTAGAGCTTATAATTAAAAGAGAAGCAGAGCATAAAAGTTTGAAAAATTTGCAGCCTAGCCATGTGGCAGAGAAAGGAAAATCTTTTTTGGGAGAGGAATTCAAGCAAGCTGTGGAGCAACCAGTTGCTAGATAAATTTGAATAACTAAAAAAGAGCTAAGTGCTAATATTCAAGACAATAGGGAAAAAGCCTCCTAGGCATTTCAGAGACCATCACAGTAGCCACTCCCATCACAGACCTGGAGGCCTATGAGTGAAAAATGGTTTCCAGGTTCTCACTGTTTTGCACAGCCTTGGAAGACTGTTCCCCTCACATCCCATCAACTCTGGCTGCAGCCTGAGCTCAAGTGCCCAGATACTGCTCATGCCACCACAATGCAGGTTGCAAGCTGTAAGCCTTGGCAGCTTCCACATGGTATTAAGCCCGTAGGTACATGTAAGACAAGACTGAATGAGGCTTGGAAGCCAATGGCGAAATTTCAGAGGATGTATGAGATGGCCTGAGTTCCCAAGCAGAAGGAAATTCTCTTACTTGTTTCTGCTTTCACTATGTGATGTGCCTGTTCTCTTCGCTTTCTGCCATGACTGAAAGCTCCTTGATGCTTACCCAGGGAAGGCTGTGAAGAGGGAATTTGTGGGTTTGGAGCCCCCGCATAGAGTCCCCTTTTGAGACAGTTCCTAGTGGAGCTGTAAGAAGGGGGATACCATTCTCCAGACCCCAGAATGGTAGATACACCAGACTTGCAACCTCAGTGTGGAAAAGCCACAAACTCTCAACCTGCATGAGCAGCCATGGAAGCTGAACCCTAAAAACCCAAAAGATGGAGCTGCCCAAAGCTTTGGGAGCCCACCCCTTGCACCAATGTGTCCTGGATAACGGACATGGAAACAAAAGTGATTATAATATGTAATGAGTACCCTGCTAAGATTCAGACATGCATAGGGCCTGTATCCCCTTTTTTTTTAAATCCAATTTCTTCCTTTCGGAATGGGAATGCTTACCCAATGCCAATACCCCCATTGAAATATGGAAGTAAATAACTTGTTTTGATTTTACAGCTCATAGGTAAAAATAACTCATTTCCAGATAAGACTTCAGATTTGGAACTTGGGACTTTTCAGTTAATGTTGGAATGAGTTAAGACTTTAAAAGCTATTGAGAAGGCATGATTGTATTTTTTAAATGTGAGAAAGACATGAGATTTAGGAACATCCAGGGCAGAATGAAAGTGTGAGGCACCTCCCCCTTCAACTCCCTCTTGCTTGTTTCTGCTTTCACTATGTGACATGCCTGTTCTCTCTTCACATTCTGCCATGACTGAAAGTTCCCTTAGGCTTCCCAGAAGTCAAGCAGATGCCAGCCCCATGCTTCCTGTAAAGCCTGCAACTGTGAGCCAATTAAACTGGCTTTTCTTTACAAATTACCTAGTCTTACACATGTTTTATAGCAACGCGAGATCGGCCTAATACAAACTGTAAGTAAGGTGCAAGACAAATCCTCTTTACTTTTCCCTGTGCTTTTCTCAATCAGATGGAGTCTTTGACCATAACTTCCTCAGCTAGGAATGTGCTTGGTTAAAGCCACCATGCTTCAGAGCCTAAGGTCCACAGCATACTCCTTGGGTATCACTCCTGGTTATTAGGGTCTAAGGGCTCTTCAGTTAGCAGGTGATGAATGCTGGGAGGACTGTGTCCTTTCCTTGAAAGTAGTAGATTCCCTTCTGGCCAAGGCAGCATCTAGAAATATCATCTTGGTGGTAGGGCCTGGAATGGGGTCCTCACAACTCTGCCCAGTGCCCTATCCTACTGTGGCTGAGCTGGTATCCAAGATGCAAGACAAAGTCCTCTTACTCTTCCCTCTCCTCTCTAAGCAGAAGTAAAGGGTAACTTTTTTGCTGTGAGCTTCACTGCCTGGAGTTGGGGAAGGGATGGCCCAAGAACTCCCTCAGCTGCCTATCTGGTATCTCCCTAGGTCAAATGCCACCCTGGCTCTTAGCCCAGCTCAGCACTAGGATTTTCTGAGGAGTTAGAATCCTTGTGTCCTAGGCTATCTTTCCAGTTTACCTAGAACCCAAGGGCACTTCAGCCCACTGTGGCAAGGCTTCCTCAGAAAGTCGAGTTCTGACTGATGGGATGCGTTAGCCTCCTTTGGCTAGGTCTGATCCAAATGATTCCTTTGTACATGGGTCCTGGCTGCATCCAGCATGGCTTTATTCTTGGCTGTGACAGGGAAGCACTGAGTTCACTGTAAAGTCCCCCAGTCACTGCACTGCCCTTCCCCAAAGTGCACAGCTGATGCTGGGGGATGGGGAGGAGTTGCATCAGCAATTCAAGACCTTCTCTCCTGCCCTCCTTAATGCCTCTTACTGCAATACGGATTTAAAACTAGGTACCGTGATTGCTTCTTTGATTTTTGGTTCTTGTAATGGTGTTTTTCTGCATGCAGATAGTTGTTAAAATGTTTGGCAGGGAGGATAAACAGTGTAAGCTTCTATTCTACCATCTTGCTCCACCTCCTTCTGTTCATTTTTGATAATTCTTTATATATTCTATACACAAGTACTTGTTGAATATATAGTTTGCAATTATTTTCTCCCAGTTTATAGCTTGTTTTTTCATCCACTTCAAATAGACCTTTAGAGAGAAAAATAGGCTTTTAAAAGAATTTTTGTAAGTTCCAATTTATTTATTTACTTTGCAGTTTATGAGTTGTACTTTTGATATCTAGCCTATTAACTATTTGCCTTCTCTTAAATCTCAAAGATTTTCTCCTAAGTTACATATATATACATATATATATTTAAATATGGTTTTGCCTGGTATATTGAAAGCTGTGATCTATTGTAGGTTAAATATGTGAGGTACTGCTTAGTTCATTCTTGGGAGAGTGGTTTATGGGTGTCCAATTACTCCAGCATCATTTGTTGAAAAGGTTTCCTCAGTTGAATTGCCCTTGCAACTTTGTCCAAAATTTGTTGGGTATATTTGTGTGAGCCTACTTCTGGGTTCTCTACTCTGCTCTATCGATCTAAGTGTCTCCCTCTGCCAGTACCACACTGTCTTGGTTAATGTATGTATAAAATAATCTATAATATGATAGACTAATTCTTCTCAGTTTATGCTACTTTATTAGGATAGCAATAGCTATTGGAGGGCCTACGTCTTCTCATGTTAATTTTTGAATATGCTTATATCTATCTACAACAGGAGGTATCCAATCTTTTGGCTTCCCTAGGCCACATTGGAAGAATTCTCTTAGGCCACACATAAAATACACTAACACTAACAATAGCTGATGAGCTAAAGAAAACACCAGTCATGAAAATGATCTCATAATGTTTTTTAAAAGTTTATAAATTTGTGTTGGGCACATTCAAAGCTGTCCTGGGCTCCCTGTGGCCTGTGGGCTGGACGAGCTTGATCTACAACAAACCTTGCTTTGATTTGGATAGAAATTTCATTAAGCCTTTAAGTAAATGTGGAGAAAGGTAATGTCCTTACTATGTTGTCTTTCAATGAATAAACATAGTGTACCTTTCTTACTTGTTCATGTCTTCTTTGATTCTTTCATTAACATACGTAATTTTTAGCATTTAGATGTGCATGTTTTCTAAATGTCATTGTAAAAGACACCATGTTTTACATTTCAGTTTCTAAATATTCTTTGTTAGTATGTAGAAATATGATTGATTCTTAGGTGTTGATCTTGTATCCTGCAACCCTAATGAACTAATTTTTTACATTTAAGATTTTTAAGTGTTCTTTTCTTTTGTTTTTGTTTTGTTTTGTTTTGTAGATTCCTTTGGATTTTCTACCTTGGCAATCATGTTATCTGTGAATAGAGATTATTTCATTTATTCCTTCCTAATTTGTATGCCTTTTGTTTATTTTTCTTGACTTTCTTGCAGTGGCAAAATCTTTTAGAACTATTTTTGAGTACGAGTTGTAAGAGTTGACATTTTTGCCTTGTTCCCAATTTTAAAGAGAAACTATTTACTTTCTCACCATTAAGTATGAAGTTAGGTAGAAGGTTTTTGAAGATGCTTTTGTATCAAGTTGAGGTAATTCCTCTTTATCCCTAACTTGATGAGAGTCTTTATCATGAATGTGTGTTGGATTTTTTTCAAAATTTGTTTTCTGTATAAATTGATATGATTATGTGATTTTTCTTCTTTTACTTGTTAATGCAGTAGATTACATTAATTTTAAAATATCTGAAATGAAACTACTTAGTCGTGGTCATAGTGTATAATTATTTTTGTATATTGATAGGTTTTATTTGGTAAAATTAGGCTAAGGGTTTTTGAATCCAAGTTCATGAGATTTATTGCTCTGTAGTCTTAATCTCTTTTTGTGCATTGCATTGGTTTGGATTAGATATCAGAGTAATACAGATCTCATAAAATGAGTTGGGAAGAAAATTATGGTTTTTTTTTTTTTTAAAGATGAGAAATAGCAAAATCTGATCTTTGAAGTAACGACTGTGAAAATTGAGTGGAGATTGGAACAAAAAGGCTAGATGTTGTTAAGGAATCCAAATGGAAACTATTAGATAGAAGCAATAAATGATGGCATTACAGAAATAGCAGCCACCAAAATTAGGAAGCGAGAATTAGATCTATGAGGTGTGTAAATTTGGAAGATATTTATTTAAAGAAAAGGTGAAGAAAAGTAGAGCCGATGAAAAATCGTAAAATGGAAGAGCTGGCGCATTAGTTATTTATTATTAAGCAACAGTGTTACCACAAACTTAGTGGCTAAAATAGCATACTTTTGTAACGTTGGGTGGCACGTGGCAGAGTATATGTATATATATAAGTGCCCAAGGCAAAGCCTTGCACACAGTAGGTGCTCAGTAATTATTTGACACAGAAATGGATGAAAATGAATAAGCAAATGAATTAAATTATAAAAGTCTAGTGTTCAGCCAAGAAGCAGGACTGATTTTCATCAGTAAATATGTAAGAGAATCAAGCTTATGACATAGGAAAATATTTTTTTATCTTCACAAGAGAATGCTTTCTTCTGAGAGAAAACTAGTCAAAGGATTAAATCTTCTTAAAAAAAAAAATCAACTCTATATCCAGTTGGAAAAATCTTCTAAAAATAGGAATGGCATATCCATGGGGTTGTTAATAATTTCTCATTAATTAGAGGTGATGCATTGTAATTTCTTGCATAATTCCAAGAAATGAGATGAGTATTTCCTATTTCCAAGTACAGGTTTATTCTTAGCTATAATCCAGACTCTTCTAATGTGCTGAGATCTGATTGGTGTTGACTTAAAGCCATTTTGTTATTGTTAATGTAAGTTTATTACCATATTTAGAGTTTGTGTCACAAAAAGAACTTACAGATAATATTCCTGCTACGCTTATATCTTGAAGTACAGAAAAAAAAAAAACAAAACACCATCATTATTTTTGTGACTTTTCTCAGTGGCTTAAATATATACTACATAATGGGCATATGTGCCATATCATTGGTTAGGTTAAGTAAACTTTCATTTAATCAAATCAACAAATATTTAGTGAGAGTCTGCCATGTGTAATGCACTGTAACAGCTTTGTGTAAATTTTTCTTCAATTTTCTAATACTCTGCTCTCTTCTAATGGTATTCTAGTTTGTTTTGGGGAAACTCGGCAGGACAAATAAGGCTTTATGTAAAGCTTTGAGTTAATTTGCGTGTATCTACAACACTGTTCCCATGATGTACCTCAAAAAGGATTTATAATCTCTTAAAAAAATTGGAAAAATAAATTTCACCACATGATAAATAATGAAAACCAGATATCTAAATATAATGTATATTGCTGTTACAAGTCTGCATAAAGTATGCAACCAAACAAAAACAATTGCAGATGAAAATAACATAAATAAAAGGATAATTTTAGAATGGTGTTATTTAAAGAATAATCCCTCAATTCAAATTGTTAGCATATTATATTTTCTTGTCTGCATATATGCACTGGCACTAACTATGTGTCCACTTCTATCTGTGAATTATATAACAAAATGAATTTCAGGTAATAAAATCATAAACATCTGGGTTTTGCAGCACATGATCTGCTGAGTTTGAATATGAAATGATCTTGATTTGATTCCCAATAATAAAAGGAAACAGGATAGAATGAGATAATTTATGCTATTGTACTGCTGAGAAATAGTCTCATTTACACAATTGTTTACAGTCTTCTTTATGGTCACATACTGTTCCCTGTCTGCAGTGCCCTTGAGAACTGAGTTATATCAGTTTCTATAGGACAGTGCTTGGCACACAGTAGGCACTCAATAATATTTTATGAATGAATGAATAAATTGCACTGTGTAGCATTTCAGCATCAAATCTGACAACCCACTTTAGGCAGATGATGAGAATTTATCAACATTATCTTAATATCATTTCAATAGTCACAGACTTGTAAAATCAGTAAAGTGACAAAACTGCTAACAGTAGTTGCCCTCACCCACAGACAGATACAGACCAGCCAAAGATAAAAACATACCAAATGTTTATGATTCTAGTTCGGTGACTGAGAGTACAGGTGGGTGAGAAGTCCCAGACCATGAATGTACAGCCTAGCTCTAGTTCATACAGCTGTGAAAGTACTGGAATAGTGGATGGCAGGATAGGAGAGATAGTATTCTTCCTCTTCCAAAGCTGCCAGCAATATCAATGAATAATTTCAAGAACCCTTCTTCTGTATATAATTTGTATGCCTTCACTGTATCACCAGTGTTTTACATGTTGTAGGCACTCAATAAAAATTTGCCAAGAAATAAATAAATCGGAGGAGTTTGACAGAGTTATGAAGGCCAACAACAGCAATGACAGGAATCCTAGATTTCAAGGATGACCAAAATAGTATGACAAAATTAATATGCAAAAACAGGTTCAAAAGTCTGTTGAAGGACAGGACATGGGAAGTGGATTTCTGGCAAACGAAGAGGAAAGTTTCAGAGAGGATCAAAATTGCTCCAATTACTGGGGCTCCCAGTGAGGTGAAGAGAAAATTAGGTTTGAATCGCAAAGGAATATTTAGTCCCAAATTTTGTTAGTGGATGATGATTTGCACGTAGATATCTACTAGGAATTCCACGTCTATTTGCTGTCTACATGCTTAAGGCTGAATTGGTATCTTATGTTAATTAAAATTATAAAAATAACATCATAATAAGACTTTTTCCTGCTTTACATATTGCTAGAGGTTTAAGAAATGGAAACATAACTCCTTAACGCGACTTACCTAGGAATTTCATGAAAATATGTACAAGAGGATATATAACATATACACATTTCTATTTTTTCTTTCTTCCATCTTAATCTAAACAGTTATTTTCTGTCTATACAGAAAATCTTTTTGCATATTTCACTTTAATTAGTAGTAACTCTAATAAGTACATCTAAAAAAATGTTTAATACTGGTCAAACCAATAGATTTTTGACCATACAGACAAAGTTTTAAATCTTTCATGTGTCACTTACTTTAGAAAAATGGTCCCCTGCTCTCAAGAAGCTTAAAAGCTGGTGGAGAGAAGATGTAAAATGTACGATACACAACATCATCCACAAAATGATATATTATAATGATAATAAGAGTTATACTGAGTTATTGGGAAATGAAATGCTTTAAATAAAGATGATCAAGGGAAGTTTCCCTAAGGAGTAAATATTTCAGTTGAGATTTGAATGGCCTGAAAGGGACAGCCATGCTAAAGTCTGAGTAGTGCACTCCAAGTAGAGGGGAAGATAGTGCAATTGCCTTGAAACAGAAATCATCTGTCGTATTTTAGGAACAATAAAAAAAAGGGGACCAGTGTGGTTAGAACAGAGTGAACAACGGGTATAGTACAGGATGACATGGGGAAAAAACACTGACAGGAAAAAAAAGGAAAAAACTCATGGAGCCATTGTAGGCCAGGGTTAGTGCTTTCAATTTTGTTGTACGTGTAGAAAAAAGTCACTGAGGAGTGAGATGTTTTGATTTTTGTTTATAAAAGGTTACTCTGTTTATTCTGTGGATATGACTAGAAAAAGGAAACATGGTAAAAAAAAAATACCTTGTTTGTTTGGAGGGTGTTGTAGAAGTGCAAGTAAAAGACAACATCTACTTGAATGAGAATGGCAGTGGTGGAGATGAAGAGAAGTGGATACATTGAGCTTTAATTTGGAAATAGAGATAAAATAACTTGCTTATGGATTGGATACGTCTGTTAGTCAAGGTGACACAAATGAAAGATTCCAGAATGACTTCTAATTTTTCTGACATCAATAACAATAATGTCGATGCCATTTACTGCAACTGGGAAAGTGGGTAGGAAATATGTTAGCAGATTGTGAGGTAGGAGAGAGAGAATAAAAGTTTTCTTTGGAAATAACTCCCACAGCAGACATGATGGAGATCTGTGAAAGGAGCAAGAAAACTAAAAAAATAATAATAATAAGGAAGACAGCATATGGTATTTAAGAGGATTTGTAAAACATGTTAAAACATGCTAATAACTCCAAAAATGGTGGGAGGTTTCTTTTGTATGTGAAAAGCTGTAGTCTCATAATAGTGAGTAATAGACATACCTCTCTTTCTCCATTTCTGGTCCCCGCAAAAATTGTTACTGAGATTGTGAATTAGTTTTTACACCCAAGCTAGTAGATCATGGTTGTATAAATAATGTATATATACATATAGTTTTTGAAAGAGCATCTCACTCTGTCACCCAGGCCAAAGTGTGGTGGTACAATCATGGCTCACTGCAGCCTCAACTTCCCTGGGTTCAGGTGATTCTCCCACCTCAGCCTCCCAAGTAGCTGGGAATACAGTCATGTGTTGCCACACCTGCCTAATATTTTGCATTTTTTTATGTGTGTGTGTATAGAGGGGTTTCACAATGTTGTCCAAGCTGGCCTCGAACTCTTGAACCCAAGTGATCCTCCTGCATCGATCTCTCAAAGTCCTGGGATTACAGATATGAGCCACCACACCCAGCAGAATTAATATTTGAAATTGTAGTAGCAGACAAATGAAGTAAAAAAAAATTTACACAGGTATATACATGGAGACAATAAAAAGTAGGACAGGTTTAACGAATATAGATAATATGTACTCTGTGTCCTTTACAGGCATAACTAATCAAAAAAGTACCTTTTTGAAGTCATTATGTGAAAAAGACACTTGCACCTGTGTGTTTATAGCAGCACAATTCACAGTTGCTCAGATGTGGAACCAACATAAGTGTCCATCAACTACTGAGTAAAGAAAATGCAGTATATATATATCATGGAATACTAAAAAAAAATAATGTATTTTTGCAGCAACTTGGATGGAGCTGAAGGCCATTATTTTAAGAGAAGTAATACAGGAGTGTAAAACCAAAAGCTGTATTTTCTCCCTTAAAAGTAGGATTTAAGCTATGAGTATGCTAAGGCATACAGAATGATACACTGGACTTTAGAGACTCAGAGGGGACGGTTGGAGGGAGTTTCTGGATAAAAAATCAACACATTATATACAATGTGTACTACTCAGGTGACAAGTGCACTAAAATTTCAGAATTCCCCACTAGAGAATTCATTTATAACAAAAATCTACTTGTACCCCAAATGCTATTGAAATAATAATTTTAAAAATAAAAACAAAAAATACCTTTTTTTCCTTCTAAGTTTGAAAACATTATCAGATATTTTTAACTGAATATTGCAGAGAAGCATTTTTAAATCACTGGGGGACTTTGGAGTAAATAGTTGTAGTGGAATTGTGTGGCAATAAACCTGATTGACGTCAGTAGTTATGAATAAAATGGAGACAGCAAATGTAGACAATGTTTTCAAGAAGTTTGGCTATCAAGGCTGGGAGAAATACAGACATATACTGGAGGATGACTTGGGTTGTTTTTTTTTCTAATTTGGTATTAAGGTCTCTCTCTGCAAAGGGAGTATAAATTCTAGCCCTTCCTTGCCAGGGCTCCAGAGGATTTGGTCATAGATGCTTACATTGGGACTTTCATGGGATAATTCTTTATCCTGTTATATCGTCTAATGCTTAAGTGTCTAACATGTTTTCCTCTTAAAGGCAAATTGTTTACACTGGCAGATGCTTTTGTGCCTCTTGTCTGACACATGTCCAGGTTAATCCTGACAAGACAGGCACTCTCTAGGACATCCTGGCCTGGGAGAAAAGTTAGGTCTGGGCGTGTCAGTTGGGTAAGTCACAAACCAGACAATACAACAAAAACACAGGAAATACCAGGAACACTTTATTACTCATAGATCCAAAACAGGCGGGTACCGATGAGGGTTGATATGAAGGTTGCAGGGGCTATGTGCTTAACCCACAGGTGGGGAACCAGAGAAAGGGATGGTCCTGTGGGCTCAGGCTTTGATTGGGGTCGAGGATGTTACCCAAACAGGTTTCCCATGGGGAGTTCTAATTGATGGGGTTAGAGGAAGCAGGTATGACTTCTGTGGGGTCACTCTGTGACTGAGAGGTGGTCACTGCAGAATATCTCTGCCATATCTGCACCATCCATGCAGGGTGAGGGGGTCACTGGGGTGTGTCAAGTAGGTTGTATCTATATGTTCCAAAGAGAGCTCGTCATCTGAATGCAATTTTATAAGGCAGATATCTGTATTGACCACACTGAGAAACTAGAAGGAGATGGAGAACTGGAAACTGGGGCAATGGTGACTAAACCTTGCTTCTGATGTTGGAAAGTTGAACTTATATTCAAAAAGAATGCTGAGACAACATAAAATTATAAGAATCACTACATTAGATCAATAAATTTTTTTATATAGGAAATTAGAACATACAAGTTTTCAGAAATGAGTCATTAAAACATGTAACAATTATTGAATGTTCACTCAGTGATTAGCACTGACCTTTGTAGTTTATATATATGTGCTACTAATTCAACTCATAATAAGGGTATGAGCATCTTATTTCAGATGAGAAAAATAAGGAAGTTGGAACAGGACAAGAGGTTATAGAATTTGTCCAAAATTCGGCTGGTAACTAGCTGAATATGTGCAAATTTGTGAGTCCGTCCTCTCAATCAATCATTGCACTGTCATACTGCTTCTTACGAAGCATTGAGCTAAAGAGTGAAAACAGTGGAAAGAGAAAAGAGCATGTGTAGCATGCAGTTTCTGGGAACCGAGGTGAATTCTGAATGATCTCTGATCATGACAGCTTTAGAGTATGGGAGAAAAAGTGGTTTCCACTGTAAAAGATACAGGGGTAAGATAATTCTTGGAGGAAAGCCAGGTATCAGTTATTGTGGGAATGAGAGGCAGCATTTGGTAAAATGGAACAGGATCTAGAGATTTTTACTGCTAACAGAGAAGTTACAGAGGGCACATGCAGAGTTTAGGAGAGAGATGATAATCATTGGTTTGGTACAAGGAAAGGAATTATAGATAATTATACTAATAAAAATGTGCAAAAGGAAAGATAACCAATGTAATATACTCGGACCTGAATGTCAGAACATGTGACTTTGAGTTATAGTTAGATTAATGAGTGGTGAGTTGGTGAGGACTTACTTCTTATTTTTTTTTTTTAATTAATTAAATTTTTTTTTTTTGAGACGGAGTCCTGCTCTGTCACCAGGCTGGAGTGCAGTGGCGCAATCCCGACTCACTGCAATGTCCGCCCCCAGGGTTCAAGCGATTCTTCCTCCTCAGCCTCCCGTGCCACCACGCCCAGCTAATATTTTTGTATTTTTAGTAGAGACGGGGTTTCACCGTGTTGGCCAGGATGGTCTCGATCTCTTGATCTTGTGATCCACCCGTCTCAGCCTCCCAAAGTGCTGGGATTACAGGCATGAGCCACCGCGCCCGGCCGGGACTTACTTCTTAAATTAAGACACCAGCCATAAGACTGGGAGGTGGTACAGAGAAGTAGGTTTCAAGGTGATGTAAATAATGCCCAAAACGTCTCCCAGAAGCTAGTTGCTGGAGAATTTCCTCATTCTGTATTTCTTTTGATTCTGATTGTCTGTTTTCTTTACCTTACCTGTATCTCTATAGTAACCGTACTAGGTATCAACTCTATACCAGGCACTTTACATCTTATTAATCCTTTATATTCTTTCTTGAAATAATTATTTCCTGTATATTATGAGGTATATTATTTTCTTTTTCAGGAAGGGTCTGTTTCTTTTATTTTTATTGCAATAAAAATACAAGTTATTCCATAAATTCTACCATGCTGTATTATTTTGTTTCATATTAATATAATATAAATGGTCGTGATTTAAAGAGCTACAATTATTCCCTCCTTCTTGACAAGTACTTTCCCTTTTCATTTGAATTAGAAATCTATAGCTTTATTGAAAGTCATCAGAGTTAAACACAAAGAAAGCTGTCATTCGCTGGCTTCTTGGATTTTTACTGTTTGGCAGACATTGTGATAGGATCTAGAAATACAGCAGCAAACAAAATCAAGTCACTGCCCTCATGAGATTTACATTGTGCACACTATTTAATATTTCAGTAGAAAGCAGCTCATCCACTCAAATCTTGGTGGCAAAGACTTTGATGAAACATGCAAAGGTGTCCTATTTTATACATAATTCTTTTCAGAAGACTGTTCTAATATTTTAATTATGTTCCCATCAGTATATTAATAATTATTCAAGGACCTTAACTAAGTTTACTCAGAAAGGTAAAACAATCATATAAAATATAGCTCTGATAAACAAATGATTTCATAAACCTTTGAAATGATAACATTACATACAATTTTACATAAAAGTCATTGAAGAAGCATTTGAATTTCCATTTTTCTTGAGTGTATGAGTTCAAAGTCAGGTAAACACCATGCTTAGCTTTCAACCCCACTAAGTCTATACATATTGGTAAATGCCAGTAATTTTCATTTAATTGAATTGTACTGAAGGTCAAAAACATACTTCTGACTAAAGGTTAGTGAAAGGCTTAGAAAATAAAAAGTATGTGTAAGGCAATGTCTATAAGGCATGTTTATAGGGCATGAGGTGAACAATAAGTTTATATTTTCATTAAATGGGTATGGTAGCGTGCACCTGTAATCCCAGCTACTTGGGAGGCTGAGGCAGGAGAATCGCTTGAACCCAGGGGGCAGAGGTTGCAGTGAGCCGAGATCGTTAACACTGCACTCCAGCCTGGGCGACAGAGTGAGACTCCATTTCAAAAATAAATAAATACATACACAAAAAATAAATGTAATCAATGAGTGCAGATATCCTTGCTTTCTCTCAAGTACTAAGGAAGAGGACATTTTTTTCTACCAGAAATTATGATATTTGTATTGTTTTGTTGTTGTTGTTAATTTTGTTTTTTGCTGTTCTCTATGAGGAAGAAGTTACCTTTTATTCATAGCTTACTGAGGAATTTATCATTCATAGGGGCTGATTTTTTCAAGTACTTTTCAGTATCATTCAAGATGATTATCTGGCTTTCCTCATTTTTTAAATGAGTTAAATTGCATCAGTATTTGGATGTTATACCTGCCCTACATTCCTGGAACAAACCTCACTGGGCTGTAATGCATTATCCTTTTATATATTGCTTGATTGGTTTGCTAAAAGTTGTTTTTAAAAAATATGTGTGCTGATGTTTATGGAAAATACCAATTTGTGGTTCACTTTTCTTCTGAATCACTTGTCTAGTTTCAGAACCAAGATAATAGCAGCTTCAAAAATGAGTGGAAAATGTTTTCTCTTTATTTTCTATAAGAAATCAAGTAGATTTGATATTATTGCTTTAATGTACGGTAGGATATGCTAGGGGAGCTGTATGGGTCCTGTAGGACATATAAAATAATAGAACTGTTTCAGGGAACATAAGTAGGATGTGTGAGTGCGTGTGTGTGTGAAGATATTTATCGCAAAGAATTGACTTAAGTGATTGTTGGAGATAACTAGACAAGTCTGAAATTCATAGGCCAAGTCATCAGGAAAGGCTTGCTGTAACCCTTGAACTTAAGCTGAAGCTAATATCCACAGGTAGAATTTCTTCTTCTTCATGTAATCATCTGCTCTCCTGTTAAAAATTCTATTGATGAATCAAGTTCATCCAGATTACCTAGGATAATCTCCCTTACCTAAAGTCAACTCATATAAACTTTAGTCACATCTACAAAGTATTTTCAAACCAACGCCTAGATAGCATATGAATATCTGAAAACTGTAACCTTAGCCAAGTTTATACATCAAAAAGACCATCATTGGCAAAAAATTTGTTTCGTTGGAAGGGTACCTTTTTCCCACAGACTCTGTATCTTTAATTAAAAGGAGCTATTCAGATTATCTTTTTTTCCTGATCTTTGGTAGTTTTTTTATTTCAAAGAATTTATATATTTTATGCAAGATGTCAAATTTATTGGCATCAAATATTCATAAAATCATTGTATTATCTTTTTAAATAAAAATATGCTAACCCAGGTACATGTATATACTAAACCATGTACTTACAAGTATCTATATGTTGTTTACAATAGATCTTTTACTTTTCTTATGAAGTCTCAGATCAGTTTGGTGATATATACAAAATAGTTTCTATATGTAATTATCTCTTTCCATGTTAAGCTAAACACAAGTTCATAGTGATATCTCCAACTCTGGATATATAGAGAATGGATACCAACGCTGAGGTGAATCATATGTTGCCTGAGGGTTAATGGCTACTATGTATAATTTTACATAATGTTATATCCGCTATTATATATCTGGTATTACTTTATTTTTAAAAAATTTATCTTTACTTTGTGCTAGACAGTCTTTATTACTTGAATCTCCATGCTCAGTTAATAATTCATTAGATCAGATATTTCCTAGTCAAATGACTGTGTCGTTTCTCTCCTTTTTCCTATTAAAGAAGGACAATTTCAAGACTTTCCGGCATTGAGATGACTTTCTTTAGTATTCATCGTTGTTTCAATAAAAACTTACAAACTAGGGATGTTGTTTCTCAAACTTTCCCACTCCCATATTTAAAAATACTTTCAACCTGTGGCTGCTAAGTTCTAAAACAAACTCCAATTTAAGAGTGTGAATCTTCTTACTTGAATTTCCTTCTAACCCCTTAAGGCCAATTACATATATACAGGTAATTAGCATGTAAATACATATGCATATACACAATAATGTAATTGACATGAATAATACAATATGTGTTTAACATACATAATGCATATGTATATACATAATAATGTATATGCAATTATACATGTATAATTAATATGCATAATACATATGCATATACATAATAATGTATGTGCAATGACACATATGTAATTAACATGCATAATACATATGTATATACATAATGCAGCTTCTTTTTAGTGCACACTTCTGTGAGTTTAGATGAATGTGAAATTTGTATAACAATAAAAATTCAATTTTTAATACAAAAGGCCTTCAGGATTTGTTGGAGTCAAAATTTCTTTCAATCTTCGGACTCTAGAAATATTTGTTCTTCTATATTTTGTTGTACCAGGTTCAGTATTCCTAGGGAAATGCAGATACCAAATAGCATGTGTGTTAGATAAAAAATGCAAAAACATGCTCAAAACAACCTTGCTCCAGGAAAAGACTAAGAATATTCATGAGCTGTGAGTTATATAAGGGCATCTCTAGACCACAAGCTCATATCTATCTTGTAGATCACTTCCAGTAAGTAAAATGGGCTTCTTTTTACTCCAGGATCTAAGGAAGAAAATTAATTTCTACTGTTTCCACCACAGCAATCACAGATTATTTTCCATCTTTTTGCTTTCAGGATCTTGTGTGCTTTCACCACTTACTTTGTGGTTCTAGAGTAGAGGTAGGTAACTTAGGTAAAGGGCCTCAGATCTTTTTTTTTTTGAGACAGAGTCTCGCTCTGTCACTAGGCTGGAGTGCAGTCGTGCGACCTCAACTCACTGCAACCTCCACCTCCTGGGTTCAAGCAATACTCCTGCCTCAGCCTCCCGAGTAGCTGGGATTACAGGCACGTGCCACCACACCCAGCTAATTTTCATATTTTTAGTAAAGACGGGGTTCCACCATGTTGGCCAGGATGGTCTTGATCTCTTGACCTTGTGATCAGATCTGCCCTCCTCGGCCTCCCAAAGTGCTGGGATTACAGACGTGAGCCACCGTGCCCAGCCCTCAGATCTTTTAAGAATGGAGTTAAGCATTTTCTGCTTAACTGTTGGATCTGAGGACTGCAAACTCCTGATTCATTGCAAGAAAAGAATGCAAGGATGTTTCTTTCATGAGCAAGAGAACCTAGACAAAAAGGCTTAATGGTTCTAAGTTCTAAAAACTGTCATGTAAAACCCATGACACATAAGGGAATAGCACTCAAGAGGGATGAATGAAGAAAGACAAGTGGAGTGAGTATTGCATAGGTTATTTAGACAACTGTCAGCGGCTACTCACTGCCTGAAAACATTGAGTGGTTGTTTCAAAAGTGCACAAATGGATGCTTAGGGAGGGCTTCTATCCTTAAACAAGTTGTTTGTGGTACCCTACTCTGAATAGTGTCAGTCATGCGTAATTCAATTTGATTGACACTTTTGTGAGTAGAGTAACATATGACAAGTACGACATAGACAATGGCACTGTGAGTGCATTGGGAGTGTTTTATTGCACACAGAGGGAAGCTTTCTGTAAAGTGCAGGTATAGCACCTCTTCAAAACCATAGCGCTGGCCTCCCTCAAGGGAAGCCTCTCAAGTGCCTTTCGGAGGCAAGTCCTAGGAACTCCCATAGTTCTTCTGTAAGTCATATTCTTTTCCCCAAGTTGCTTGATGGAAATGAGAAAAAGACTTTCAGTGTGATGACAGTGTGCCTCTTTGCCTCTGTGGTAGCTTTTTTTTTTCTTTTTGTAAAAACTTTTGCCTATGTTATCCCTCAAAACCTTTAACCTGTTCACCCATAACCATTCCCCTCATGATTTTAAAGGCTTCTCCTTTAGCCCTACCCAAATGCCCTCCCACTTTTAAGCTACCTACTCTGATGAAGCTCAGATTTTTTGACTCTCTGATACTGAATCTGCTTCTTTCTTCGTGGGTCCAAAAGATTGTAGTTCTTTTGAAAATATCGTTGAATCCTCTACAAGTCATCAGTTTTTTAAGGCTTATTCATAGTACCCAAGTAATTTTACTGATTGATATAATTTTGTTTCTTCACAAAAAGTTATATATCTTTTGGTTTTTTACAGAGGAGAGAGTTGGAGATGGTAAGCACCATAGGCTTGGGTGCTATCAGCTGGAATGGAAAAGTGTCTAAGGAGTAAGACACAAATCTTACTTCTTCGTGTTGGACAAAAGGAAATAAGCTGGTGCCTCTTTACTTTCATTCCGATCAGGGAGTTGAGTGGGAAATGGCTCTTTGTTATATTATGTCTTCATCAATAAGGCATATGTATCAGCATACTTCAATTCATTGTGAAAATTTACTTACCAAGACAGGAGAAATTTCTCTTTTATTTCTTATCATTGTGGCCACACTGCAAATATCTTCTGATTGCTGTTTGTTAATTATGGTCAGATTTTGTGTTGTTGTTTTTTTTTTCATTTATTGTCTACTGATTTATTTTTTGCTATGTGTTATTGAGGACACTAAGTTTTTCGGATGTTTTATGTATGGGTTCTGGTGAAATATTTAAATTGTGTTTTCTTACTTAGTTGTTGTTGATTTCTCTGATCTTTAAAACATCTAGGACATAAAATGTCCCATGCCCTGATGCTTTCCTTGAATTCCAGGGAGTGTCAGAGACAGAATTCTGTTCTTGTGACACTGATTGTGAGAAATAAGTATTTAAAAAATTAAGATTCTTCAATGTGGTGGAGTGTACTATGGGTCTAAAAAAAATTATAGTTCTGTATCTATTACCATGATCATGATATAGAAAAGTTACATTGCACCCAAATTTACCTCATTCTGCCTTTTGGGTAGTAAATCCCAAGCCCAGACTAACATCTGGTAACCATTGCTCTGTTTCCCACCTTTATAGTCTGTCTTTTCTAGACTGTATAATTGGAGTCACATGATATGTTATTCTTTGGTCTGGTTCCTTTCACTTAAAATGCATTCAAAATTCATCCATGTTTCTGTAGGAACTAATATTCTCTTGTAATTGCTAAGTAGTATTACAGTCAAATGTGAATGAAATATTTCCAGTTGTTGGTGATTATGTATAAAGCTATTGTAAATTTTACATAAAGATATATGTGAGAAGACAAGTTTCATTTCACGTTTATAAATAGAGTGGGATTGCTAGGTCTGTGAAAAGTTTGAATTGAATGTTTTAAAAAACTTAAGACTATTTTCCAGAATGACTTTACCATTTTGTGTTTCTATGAACAATGCATCAGAGTTCCAGTTGCCCAAATCATCACCAAAACTTGCTATTGACAAATATTCTTAACCATTCTCTCTTGTTGACTTATTATATTTTTGTTCCAACTTGTATTTTTAATTGCCTAATGATGTTGATCATTTTTTCATGTACTTACTGGCTATCCACAGTCTTCTATGATGAAGTGTCTATTGAGATATTTTTTTCATTTTATTGAATTTTTAAATTTCTTATTGTGGAATTTTTTCTTTATTATGTATTCTAATTACAAATCTATCAGCTGAAATGTGATTTGTATATATTTTCTTTCAGTCTCTAATTTATTGTTTTAATTCTCTCAACTTTGTGTTTATTTACAGAGCAATATTTTCAGTCCTGATAGTGAAATGCTGTGTATTGTACCTTGCTCCAGACAGTGATAATCATGCATAATTAAATATGATTGACACCTCTACAAGTGGAGTAACACATATCATGTACAACATATGTGATGACACTGTGGGTAACTCTGGAGGTATTTAGTTGCATGCAGAGAGATGGTTTCCCTAGAGTACATATATGCCAGCCCATACACCTCTCTGTCCCTCTTGCTGGTTTACTTTAGAGAACCCAATTAAGTGAATTCTCTGAGGCAAGTCTAAGGAATACAAGCAACAGAGAAAATATTCTCCTGTTGAGGTATTCTTATTCCGCCACCCCCCTCCCCAGCAGATTCATATACAGTTTTCCAAATTTGACTGACCAGAATAGGAACAGTGTTTCAGTGTGGTATGTGGTTCTTCTCTTCATAAAGAGTATGATTAATTTTGCAGAACCTACTTACCACCCCTACATCCAGATCTGTTAACCCATTCTCACTTTTCAGTTGCCCGCATTATCTTCAAAGCTTCTCCATGGTTCTTCCTAAATTCCTTCCTGTTTCCTGGGTCCTAATCTGCTTGAAGCCCAATGTCTTTTATTTCTATAGTATTAGAACTCCTTCTTTTTCAGGGACCTGGAAAATCCTCATTGTTTTGAAAGCATGCTTGAATATAATGATAATTATCAATTTATTACAGTTAGTATATCATACTGAGAAATTTATATTCTTTGATATGATTTTGTCACTTTTTTTAAAAAAAGGTATGTAGTTTGACTCTTATTTTCCTTTTGATATCCCTTCCTAATGCAGTGAAGTCAAAGAGAGATAGAGTCGAACAGAGACAGAGGGACATACGTAGAGGGACAAGGACATAGAGAAAGACAGAAAAACAGAGGGAGGAGTCAGGAAGAGAATCAATAGCCTGCTTATTTTTATTACTGAGTAGAATATTAGTCGTAAGTGAAGGATATCTGGGTTCTTTCCAACTGTTAGTGATTATGAATAATGCTACAATATATGTTTGCATTCAGATATATGTGTAAACACAAGTTTTATTTTGTGTTAATAGCTCAACATAGGATTTATGTTAAGTATGTTATCTCTAAGTTAAATTTAAGAGAAATAGAAAAAAACTCTTCAAGAATGGCGTTAATTACTATGCTATACTGTCATGAACAATATTTCAGTGATCCACTTACCCAAATACTTATCTGCACTTGGTATCAGCATGGTTTTTGAGTGTTTTTATTTTTATACACTATTTTAATATGTGCGTTAATTTTTGTCAATATAGTTTCAGCTTGCATCTTTTTATTGACTGAAAATGTTAAGCCTCTTTTCATATAGTTATTTGCTATTCATAGATCTGCTTTGTTGAATTGTCTGTTGAGGTATTTTCCCCATATTTACTTAGTTTGGGGAGTTTTCATGCATTCTGAATTCAATTTATTTGTCAGATATGTGATTTTCAAATATTTTTTTCTTAGTCTGTGGTTTACATTTTCACTCACTTAACCATGTATTGTACAAAGCAAACTTTTTTTTTATTTTCATAAAGGATGTTTCACCATTATTTTATGGATTATACTTTAATGCCATATTTTAGGGTGTCTAAATTTAGATATATGATTCTTGGTTGACTGTGTGGTCCTTTTAGCACTATAAATGTTATTCCAGTGTCTTCTGGCCTCTATGGTTTCTGATGGAAAGTCAGCAAAATATCTTGTAGAGAATCCCTTGTATGCATTGAGTTTCTTTTTTCCAGTAGATTTCAATATTCTTTCTTTTTTGCTTTGTCACCAAAAAGTAAATATGTGTCTCAGCTTGGATTTATTTTGTTTATGCTACCTATAGTGTTTTGCACTACTTAGGTATAATGAAAAATGTTTTTCATCAAATTTAGGTGTTTACAGCCATTTTTTAAAAATACTTTTTTGCTCCTTTCTTTCAGTTCTGCTACACTATTATGCATATTTTGGTGTGCATGCTACTGTTTTGCGTTTCTCTGAGGCACTGTTCAATTTCTTTACTCATTTTATTCTTTTATTTTCATAGAATAATTATTATCAAGCTATCTTAAAGTTCACTGATTCTTTTTTCTCCTACTTGGTTTTTACTCTTGAGCCCCTCTAGTGAATTTTTCACTTCAATTATTTTACTTTTGTACTCCATAAATTCCTTTTCCTTGAATATTTCTACCTCTTTACTGATAGACTCTTTTGATGAGCCATTGTCAACATAGCTGCCTTTACTCTTAAGCACCATTTGTTTAGTGTTTTGAAAATACTTATAGTGGATGGATTAAAGTTGTTGTTTATTAAGTGTAACATTAGGCCCTGTTCCAAGCATTTTCTGTAATCTATTTGTTCTGTGTGTTGTATTTTTATTTTTGCTGTATGTCTCAGAATGTCCAGTTGAGAACTGGATATTTTATTAATAGAGAAATTTTGGATGTAGATCTTGCTTCTGGGGATTGTTGTTGTCTGATTTTTTTTTTTATTTGTTGATTTAGTTGGCTGTGCTGTTTTAGTAAAATCTATTTTCTTTTTATTGTGAAAGCCTAATGTTGTTCCTTGAAGGGCATAGCTTTGGATATGTACACAGTCACTCTAAACTGTCAGTGGTTTTAGTAGAGTATCTTGTTCTTTTGCTGAAATTTCTGTTAAGCTGCCTGACTCTGCGGTATCACACATAGGTAATAAGTTTCAGTGTTTGCAGGTGGATTATTTTATAGCTTTTGAGAATACCATGGGGAAAAATTGCTCCAGAGTCTGATCCAAATACTTTGCATAGATAGGTGTTGGGGCACGTCTCTAAAGACTGTTCTCCTACCAGAAGGGCTCTTATTAGCTGTCTATTTCCTGATTCCAGTTCCATCCTAATTACTTGGCACCACAATCTACATTGTTTGTAAGATCTTTCCCATCTTGCATTACAACTAAGTCATTTTTTGAGAGGGAAAGCTTTAATGCTTTTTCTCTTAGGGCTAGCCTCTCCCAATGGACAAATCCCTGAGCAATTGCGCCAAACTGAGAATAAGGCAGTACCCTGCTTCTTGTACATTGACACCCCTGGCTTTACAACCAGGTTGATGAGTGATAGCAGTGGATTCTGGTAGTCTGGTTTGTCTCTCCCAATGTGGAAGCTCCCCCTGGTTGGGCTGGGATGAGGAGTATGACCTACTCAATACTCTCGGCCAGCTGTACCTGGTATAGAAACTAAACCCTATGATGAGGAATGGCTATAGTAGCAGGGCCCCGACCTCTAGCCTCACATGCCTAGTATATAGCCTCTGAAACACTAAACTGGGTTTGTGGAGTGGATGAGAAGTTCTGGAGGCTTCTTACACTCACAGGTATATTATTGCTCTTGATTAGGAGATAGGGGGACAGGTAATTTTGTAAGCCACAGTCACCTTAAATGCTCAGTTCTGAGTCTCTGAAATCCAGTCACCAAAATTGTGTCCATATTTCTTGGTGTGCTAATTTTAGTTTTGCAGGGAAACACAGTCACTTAGTAGCATGTGTCTCAGATTGGAAAAATGCAAACACATGCTAAATAGACCCTGGCTCCAAGAAAATACTCAGAAAACCCAGAATCTGAAAAATCTCTAGAGGTGTCTGGGTGCCTAGCACAATTTCTGTTTTGTATATCACTCCTGGTAAGGAAAATGGGATTTTTTTTTTTTTCACTTCAGAGCTTGATGAGGATAAAAGAAATACTACTCTCTCCATCTTATCACCCACTGATAATTCTCTTATTTACTTCCAGGATCCTGTGTGATGTCCTTGCTTATTCTGTAGTCAGGAGTTGTAAGGAACTCATGTAAAAGAACTCAGATCTTTGAATGATAAGTACAGATTGGTGAGATAGAGTGTAATATCTGGGTGGCTACTGAATCTGGGGAATGCAGTCTACTTGTTAATGCTTTATGTAAAACAATGGGAAAAGAAATAGAATAAGGCATCAATGATATTTTTCCTGTTAGCAGGAGAGCCTAGTAGGAAGGTTCTTAGTTCTGAAAACTGCTATGTGAAAACTGCAAACCATGAGTGGACAACACTCAAGGAAGAATGAATGAATAAAAAATGGTATAGGTTCTTCAGGGATTGTTTAATGAAATGCCAATGGCCACTCATGGAGTGAAAATATTTAAGGGGTTGTTCGAAAAGGGTGTGATTGAATATTTAGGCTGTGCTCCCATTCGCAGGCATGCTATGTGTGTGGTGCCCTACTCCAGAGAGTAGCAATCACGTATAATTAAGGGTGATTGAAACCTCTGTGAGTAGAGTAACACATGACATGTACTACGTATGCAACGACATTGCAGGTATTTAGTTGCATGCAGAGACATGCTATTCATAGAGCATCGATAGTCCATCTGGAACCCTCCCCAGTACTGAACTAGCCTGGGGGCTTCTAGATTAACTTCCAAAGACAAGACATAGGAAATAAAGGTCTTGGGAAAAAGCATTTCATTGAGTTCTTATGGCCTTCCTATCCTTCTTTACAAAAGATAGGAAACCCATAAGAACTCAATGGTGTTCCTATCTGCCTGTGAATTTTTTTCTTTTGTATAACCCTTACCTTACCCGAAACTCCAAATGTGATAAAATGTTCTCACATATTAGCTCCTCACCATTTTTAAGGCTTCTTCGTTAGGCCTTCTCACATACTCTCCTGAATTGCTTACCATAATGAATTTCAAATGTTTTACTCTCATTTATTGAAGGCCTCTCTTTTATTCATTGGCCTAAAAGCATTCATTCTTTAGGAAAGCAGTTTTCTCATTCTGCAGTTGTATTTTCAGTCTGTTGATTGTTTCCTTTGCTGTGCAGAAACTTATTTTGATTTAATCTTGTCTATTTTTACTTTCCCTGCCTGTGCTTTTGAGCTGATATCTAAAAATATTTTTGCCCAAAACAATGTAATGCAACTTTCCCTCTATGCTTCCTTTTAGTAGTTTCATAGTTGGTAGGGTGACCTTTAAGCCTTTAATCCATTTTGAGTTGATTTTTGAATATGGCATGAGGTAAGGGTCCAATTTCATTCTTCTGCATGTAGGTAGTTTTCCTGCTACAATTGAAGAGTCTGTCTTTAACCCATTGTGTCTTCTTGACACCTTTGTCAGAAGTCAGTTGGGTATAGATATGTGGATTTATTTCTGGTGTCTCTGTTCTGTTTCACTAGTCTATATTTCTGTTTTTATTCCAGTACCATGCTATTTTAATTCCTATTGCTTTGTAGTATATTTTGTAATGATGTAATTCTATACCTCCAGCTTCCTTCTCTTTACTCAAGTTTTCTCTGTGGGGTCATTTGTATTTCCATAAGAATTTAAAGATTGTTTTTTCAATTTCCTTTTGTTTTAGAATGAGGCAGGGTCTCACTCTGTCATCCAGGATGGAGTGCAGTGGTGCAATCACGGTTCACTGAAGACTTGACCTCCTGGGCTCAAATGATCCTCTTACCTCTGCCCCATGAATAGCTGGGGCTATAGGCATGAGACATCATGGCTGGCTAATTTTCTGATTATTATTAATATTATTATTTTTGTAAAGCAGAAGTCTCCTAATGTTGCCCAGGCTAGTCTCAAACTTCTGGGCTCAAGCTATCCTCCAGCCTCTGCCTCCCAACGTGCTAGGATTACAAGTGTGATCCACCAGTTTTTTTCTATTTATATGAAGAATGTCATTGGTGTTTTAATAAGGATTGCATGGAACCTGTAAATTGCTTTGAGAAGCATGGAAATGTTAAAAATATTTTTATTGAGACAGAGCCTGGTTCTGCTGCCCAAGCTGTAATATACAATGGGGCAATCTTGGCTTACTGCAACCTCTGCCAGCCAGGCCCAAGCCATGCTCCCACTTCAACCTCATGAGTAGCTGGGACTACAGGTGCATGCCACCACATGCAGCTAATTTTTGTATTAATATTTTTTTGTAGTGATGGGGTCTCACTTTGTTGCCCAGGCTGGTCTCATACTTGTGAGTGCAAGCAATTAACTCACCTCGGCCTTCCAAAGTGCTGGGATCACAGGCATGACCCACCGCACCCAAAAACAAGGTACTTTTATAAATTCATAAACATGGGATGTCTTTGCATGTATTTCTGTCTTTTCAATTTCTTTAATCAGTGTTTCATGGTCTCATGTGGAATCTAAAAATGTTGATCTCATAAAAATAGAGAGTAGAATAGGGATTACCAGAGACTAGGTGTTCAGTGTGAATGAAAGGATAAGGAAATGTTAGTCAAATAATAGATAATTAGAGATATATAGTAATAATAAGTTCAAGAGATCTCTTGCACAGCATGGTGATTATAGCTAATGATGATATATTGTATTCTTGAAAAATCCAAAGATGGTGAATGTTTAGTGTTCTCACTACAAAAAAAAAAATGATAACTATATGAGGTAACACATTTGGTAATTAGCTAGATTTAATTATTGCACTGTGGATATATTCTTCAAAGCATCATATCATACATGATAAGTACATACCATTTTATCTATTAGTTTTAAGAGACAAATAAGTACAAAAGAAAGGAAAAAAGACATTTATAAAAACTGTTTTCTAGATGGCTTTAATATTTGATGATGCTGTGAACAATCTAGCAGAGTTCCAGTTAACCAAATCCCTACCAGCACTTGGTATCAGCAGTTTTGTGGCTTATTTTTTATTAGACGTTTTAGCACATGTCATTGTGGTTTTAGTTTGCATCTCCTCATTGTCTGAAAATGTTGGAAATTGCCTCATATACTTATTTGCCATTCACATATCTTCTCTGGCAAACTGTGGAGATGTGGATACTTTTTCCATTTTTATTGAGTTCTTTGATTTACTGTTATTGAGTTTTAGAGTTTTTATTATATTCATACTTTTAGTTTTTTTTACAGAAATGTCATTTGCATATATTTTCAGTCTGTGTTTGTTTTTCACTCTTATTACCATTGTGCTATACAGAACAAAGGTTATTATATTTATTTTGATATATTGTAATTGGTAATTCTTTTTTACTTCTGAATTGTGCTTGTAATCCCCCACCTAAGTGCTTTTAGTCTTAGATATAAGAATCTTCGTTAACATGTTATTTTTTCAGCAGTTTGAATATGTCATCCTACTGTCTTATGGCCTGTATGGTTTCTGATGAAACGTTCACTGTTAATCTTAGTGAGGATTTATTTTATGCAATGAACTTTTTCTGTTATAGCTTTCTAAATCCCCTTTTTGTCATCACCAACAGATTAAATATAATATAATATCTGGCCATTTGCATCTCCTTGTGTTAGTTCTACTGTGTATTTGTTGCATATCTTTGATGTGCAGGTTACTGTTTTTTATTACATTTGGGACATTTTTAACCATCATTTTGAAGATTTTTCACTGCTTTTTCCTTTTCTCTCTCCTTCTGTTACTCCTAATATGTATTTTATTGTGTCTTCTCCTCTTCACTTTTATCTGAGGCTCTCCTTTTTACTCTCATTCATTTTAATGTATATTCTTTGTAAAGGATTATCATTATCAATCTGTTTTCTAGTCTTTCTTCTGCTAGTTTAAATCTACTGTTGAACACCTTTGTTGATTTTTTCATTTCAGATATTGTGCTTTTAAATTCCAGAATATTCTATTTAAAACATTTTCTACCTCTTTTTTGATATGTGTGTCTGATAAGACATTGTCACAATAACTTCCTTTACTTCTCAAAAAATGGTTTATTTCTTTGTAAATATTTATATTTGGTTTAATGTATTTATCCATTACTGTGATATTTGGACCTTTTCACAGGAATACTTTGGATTCTATTGTCTGTTTTTCTCCTGTGTATCAGATACATTTTTCCTTTTATTTTCATGTCTTAGAATTTTTACTGAAAGCTAGACATTTTAGATGATTTACTCTAGCAATTCCAGATAATGTTCTCCCCTCCTAAAGATTGTTTTATTTTTGTCTTTTGTTTATTGAATTTAAAATGCCATACTAGTAAAGATTTGTCTGCAGTATGAAGCCTCTTACATTGTTTTTCATAGAGCATAGCCTTCAATATGCACTTAGTCATTTTAAGGAGACAGCAGGATATTTTGTTATTGTTGTTTGCTTTTTGTGTGTGTGTTTTTATTTTGTAGAGTTGGGGCCTCACTGGGTTGCCCAGGCTGGTCTTGAGTGCCTAACCTTAAGCAATCCTCCCACCTCAGCCTCTCAATATGCCGGGATTATAGGTGAGAGCAGCCACCATGCCCAGCAATTTTATTGGTGTTCTCTTTGACTGCTTTTGTTCCTGCTCTCTTTGTCAAGCTGTCTGGCTAAGGGTGTATTATACACAACCTGTATGCTCCCTAATTTTAGATAATTATTATATATTTCTTACATGCCATGGAGAAAAAATTGTTCCAGAGTTTTATTCAAATGACTTTGATGCTTTTCCACAGGTAGCTTTTGAGGAATGTTTTTAAGGTTTGTGCAGATACCAAGAGGGCTTTCATTATCTCTTTCCCTGGTTCATTCTGGTTTCTTGCTCTTAGGGAGCATCATCTTAGTTACTAATCACCAAAATCTACATTGTTTTTGAGAAGGCCTTAGGATTGATCTTTCCCATACTCTGTTACAAATAAAGTCAGATTCTTTATGGCAGTGGAATTCCCAACTTTTTTTGGCATCAGGAACTGGTTTCATGGAAGACCATTTTTCCGCAGACCAGGTTAGAGGGGATGGTTTCGGGATGAAACTGTTCTATCTCAGATCATCAAGTATTAGATTCTCATAAGGAACACGTAACCTAGATCTTCTTTTATATGAACAGTTCACAATAAGGTGCTTGTTTCTATGAGAATTTAATGCTACCGCTAATATAAGAGTAGGTAGAGCTCAGGCAGTAAGAGTAATGCTTGCTTGCTTGCGCACCACTCACCTCCTGCTATGTGGCCTGGTTCATAACAGGTCACGGACCTGTACTGGTCCACAGCCTGGGGGTTGGGGACCCCTGCTGTAAGGAGAGTTTTAATATTCTATATTAGTCAGGCCAGCATCTCACACTAGGCAAAATCTTAGAATCACTGATCTGGAGCTGGCATTAAGGGAAGTAGCTTGCTTCCTTCACAGTGACACTCTGCTTTATGAGTATGTTGCTTATCAGTGGTGTTAAACCATGTTTTCATAAGCTGCATCTGCAGTATACTCTATAGTAGTGGTCTGAGCATTGGAACAGTACCCCTAACTTCTTACCACATAGACATAGTGTTTTGTCTCCAAACCATTAAGCTGGGTGTGTGGGATGGTTGAGAAATGCTGAAGGCCTATAACTTCAGTGAATATACCATAGCACTTATTGGATGCTAGAGAGGAAATTCCTTTTGTAGGCCACGGTCACCTAAAATTCTCAATCCTCATCCTCTGGCATTTATTCACCATATTTGTATACCTATAGCTTGATGTACCAAGTTCAGTTTTTCCAGGGAGATGCATACACCATATAGTATATCTCAGAATGGAAAAATACAATAGCATGCTCAAAACAAACTTGTTCCAAGAAAAGACCCTGAAAACCTAGGAAAGAATTTAAGGGTATCCTTAGGCAACAGGTACAGTTTTCATCTTGTCGATTACTCCTGATAAGTAAAATGGGATTTTTACATGCTAGTGGCTGAGGAAGAAAGGACATTTCTGCTCTCTTTACCTCATCATTCATTGATTATTCTCCTGTTCTTTAATTCCAGGATTATGTATGTTTTTCTTGTTCATTCTGTGTCTCAGGACTTGAGGTGCATAACTCAAGACTTAGATGGACTCATATCTTCAGGTGACAAGTATGGTATATTAGTTTTCACGCTGCTGATAAAGATGTACCCAAGACTAGGCAATTTACAAAGAAAAGAGGTTTAATGGAAAACTCACAGTTCCATGTGGCTGGGGAAACTTCACAATCATGGCGGAAAGCAAGGAGGAGCAAGTACCATCTTACATGGATAGCAGCAGGCCCAGAGAGAGAGCTTGCGCCAGAAAACTCCCATTTTTAAAACCATCAGATCTTGTGAGACTTAGTCACAAGAACAGCACAGGAAAGACCTGCCCCCATGATTCAGTCATCTTCCACTGGGTTCCTCCCACAACACATGGGAATCGTGGGAGCTATAAGAGGAGATTTGGATGGGGACACAGAGCCAAACCATATCATTGCACCCCAGCCCCTCCCAAATCTCATGTTCTCATATTTCGAAACACAATCATGCCTTACCAACACTCCCCCAAAGTCTTCACTCATTTCAGCATTAACTAAAGAGTCCACAGTCCAAGGTCTTATCTGAGACAAGGCAAGTCCCTTCCACCTATAAGCCTCTAAAATAAAAACAGGTTAGTTACTTCCTAGATATAGTGAGGGTATAGGCATTGGGTAAATACAGTCAATCCAAATGGGATAAATTAGCCAAAACAAAGGAGCTACAGTCCCCATGCAAGTCCAAAATCCAGAAAGGCAGTCAAATCTTAAAGCTCCAAAATGATCTCCTTTGACTTCATGTCTCACATCCAGGTCACACTGACAGAAGAGGTGGGTTCCCATGGTCTTGGGCAACTCTGCCTCTGTGGCTTTGCAGGATACAGCCTCCTTCCTGGCTGCTTTCATGCTCCAATGTTGAGTGTCTATGGCTCTGATCCCACATTTCCCTTCTGCACTGCCCTAACAGAGGTTCTCCATGAGAGCCCTGCCTCTGCAGCAAACTTTTGCCTGGACATCTAGGCATTTCTACACATCCTCTGAAATCTAGGTGGAGATTCACAAACCTCAGTTATTGACTTCTCTGCACCCACGTTCTCAACACCTTATGGAAGCTGCCAGGGTTTGGGGCTTGCACCCTCCAAAGCCACAGGCTGAGCTGTACCTTGACCCCTTTTAGCCATGGTTGAAGTGGACGGGATGCAGGGCACCAAGTCCCTAGACTGCACACAGCAGGGGGTCTGGGCCTGACCCACAAAACCACTTTTCCCTCCCAGGCCTCCAGGCCTGTGATGGGAGGGGCTGCCATGAAGACCTCTTACATGCCCTGGAGATACTTTCCCTGTTGTCTTGGGGATTAACATTTGGCTCCTCATTACTTAATGCAAATTTCTGTAGCCAGCTTAGATTTCTCCTCAGAAAATGAGTTTTTCTTTTCTATTGCATTGTTGAGCTGCAAATTTTCCAAATTTTTATGCTCTGCCTCCTTTATAAAATGGAATTCCTTTAACAGCACCCAAGTTACCTCTTGAATGCTTTGCTGCTTAGAAATGTCTTCCACCAGATACCCTAAATCATCTCTCTCAACTTCAAAGTTCCACAAATCTCTAGGGCAGGGTCAAGATTCCCACAGTCTCTTTGCTAAAACATAACAATAGTCATGTTTGCTCTTATTTCCAACAAGTTCCTCATCTCCATCTGAGACCACCTCAACCTGGATTTCATTGTCCATATCATTATCAGCATTTTGGGCAAAGCCATTTCACAAGTCTCTAGGGAGTTCCAAACTTTCCCACATTATACCCCCGCCTGTCTTCTTCTGAGCTCTCCAAAGTGTTCTAACCCCTGCCTGTTACCCAGTTCCAAAGTCGCTTCCACATTTTCAGGTATCTTTTCAGCAGCACCCCAGTCCACTGGTACCAATTTACTGTATTAGTCCATTTTCATGTTGCTGATAAAGACATACCCAAGACTGGTATTTTCAGTTTACAAAGAAAAGAGGTTTAATGCAGGTTTTCAATTTATGGGTTATGCTTTTACAAAGGAAAGAGGTTTACTTTACAGAGGAAAGAGCCACAGTTCCTTGTGGCTGGGGAAGCCTCACAATCATGGTAGAAGGCAAGGAGGAGCATGTCACAACTTATATGGATGGTGGCAGGCAAAAAGAGAGAGCTTGTGCAGGAGAACTCCCATATTCAAAACGAACAGATCTCATGAGACTTAGTCACTATTACCAGAACAGCACAGGAAACACCTGTCCCCATGATTCAGTCATCTGCCACTGGGTCCCTCCTATAACACATGGGAACACATGGGAATCATGGAAGCCACATGATGAAATTTGGGTGGGGCCACAGAGCTAAACCATATCATATGAGATTGATGAGATGGAGGATTATTTACTACTGAATTAATGGATCTGGAGAATGCAAACTGGTTGTTAATGCTTCGCATGTAGCAATGTGAAAAGGAACAGGATAAGACATGCAAAGATATTTCTTCTATGAGTAACAGAACCTAACAGAAATGTTTAGTATTTCTCTGAAAACTGTCATGTGAAAGCTGCAACATGTGAGTGGACAGCACTCATAGAGGGAAATATAAGGAAAGATAGTGGATTGTATTTTATAGAAATCCTTTGTCCAAATTCCAGTGGCCACTCACAGCTTGTAAATATTGAATGATTGTTTCAAAGGTGAATGGGTGGGTGTTAAGGCAAAGTTGTCATCCTCAGACATGCTGTGTGTGGTACCCACCTGCAGAGAGTGGCAATCATATATAATTAAAAATGATTGACACGTCTGCAGATAGAATAATGCATGACACATGCAACATACATGATGACACTGTGTGTGTTGGAGGCATTTAGTTGCATGCAGTGAGATGCTTTTCTCATAGTGCAGGTATTTTACCCTCGCAAACCCTCCACTTCCATGCTGGACTACTTCAGCGAACTCCCTTAGGTGCCTGATCAGAGGTACAATCTAGGAATATAAGGTCCTAGAAAAAAGGCTCCCATTGAGTTCTTCTGAGATTAATAGTCATTCCTATAATGTTGCCTCATTAAAACAAGGTTTATTTTGCCATTATACAGTTATTTTTGCCTTAAAAGTATTATTTGTATTGAAATTTGTATTGTTTGATTTTTTTTTTTGCATTTACCCCAAAACATTTTTGTATCTCTAGTTTTTCATTTACTTCCTTTATGGTGTTTCTTTCTCATTCAGTGATGAGGGAGGGTGGGTGGAAGTGGGAAAGGGGAAGACGGAGAGAAGAGAGTGTGAATGAGAGCAAGATCAAGAGCAAGAATAATCTGGTATTTTTTTTATTATCAAATAGGGTACAAGTCACAGGTGGACATCTAGGTTTTATTCCAATTATTCATGGCCATAAGTAAAGCTACTTTGTATATTTGCGTACAGACGTATATGTGAACAGAAGTTTCATTTTCCTATTATAAATTGCTACTAGTAGAATGCTGTGTGTGGTACCCTGCTGCAGAGAGTGGCAATCGTATATAATTAAAAATGATTGACACATCTGCAGGTAGAGTAATGCATGACACATGCAACATACATGATGACACTGTGTTGGAGGCATTTAGTTGCATGCAGTGGGATGCTTTTCTTATGGTGCAGGGATTTTACTCTGACAAACTTAAATTTAAACTTAAAAGTTTAAATTTAAAATTAATTAAAACACAATTTCCAGAATGGTTTTACAATTTGGTGCTGCCATAAGCAATGTGTTTGTGATCCAATTACCCAAATCCTCATCAGCACTTTGTATTGGAAGGTTTTGGTTTTGTTTTTATTAGCAATCCTAATATGTGTATAGTTCCCTGTCAGTTGTGGTTTTAATTTGCATCACCTTATTGACTGAAAATGTTGATCACCTGCGCATGTACTTACTTGTCATTCATGTATCTTCTTTGGTGAAGTGCCTTTGGGATTTTTCTCACCTTTATTGAGTTGTTCATTTATTATTGTTGAGGTTCAAGATAACACAAATAGATAGAGATATATAGGTATACTGCATACAATTCCTTGGCCAGAAATATCATTTGCAAATACCATCTCTCAGTCTGTTGTGGGTTTTTTTTCATTTTTCAATGGTGTTTTATGCAGAGCAAATGTTTTCAATTTTGGTAAAGTACAACTTACTAGTTTTTCAATTTATGGGTTATGCTTTCAATGCTATTTCTAACAACTATTAGCCTCACATGTGAGATTCATGGTTAACTGTTTTTCTTTCAGCATTTTGAATATGTTCAACTGATTCTAGCTTCCATGGTTTCTCATGAAAAGTCACTGTTAATCTTGTAAGAATCCCTTATATGAAATATGCTCCCTTGCTTTTGCAGTTATAAAGGTATTCTTTCTTGTACACATTCTCTCTCTCTCCTCTTTCTCTCCATTAACAGATTGAATACAATGTCTTTAACTCTGCATATCTTCATGTATATCTCACTTTGAGTTTGTCTTATTTTTGATGTATAAATTAATGTTTTTTATAAAATTTGAAATTGTTAGCATTATGTCTTTCAACACTTTTTTTTTTCTGGTTTTCTCTCTCCTGTCCTAATGGTATTTCTATGAGGCATATTTTGGTATGACTCTGGTGTTGTTTCACTTTTCTGAGGCCCTGCTTATGCTATGTTACTCAATGGAAAAGTATTTTAAAAAAAGCTTTAAACTATTTTGTTCTGGGAAAATGCTCAGAAAACTCATTAACAAAAAGTATGTAAGAACATCCCAAGATGCCAAGACCATTTTATGTATTGTTGATCACTCCTGGTAAGTAAAATGGGCTTTTTCCATTCCAGGGTCTGGAAAGAAAAATGAGTTTCTACTCTGTCCATTTCACTACCTACTGATTATCTTGTTATTTACTTAGTTGATCTGGTCTTTATCTGCTTATTCTATGATTCAGAAATTGAGGAACATATCTCAGAGGGACTCAGATCTTTGGGTGACAAGGCAAGAGTGGTGAGATGGAGTATATTTACTGCTTAAGTATTGGATCTAAAGAAGATAAATGATTTGTTAATGGTTTTTATATGTAATAATGGGGGGAAAAAGGACAAGGAACTCAGGGGATACCTCTTGTATATGCAAGAGAACATAAGATCCCATATATGCAAGAGAACATTAATGATCCCAGCACTTTGGGAAGCCGAGGCAGGTGGATCACTTGAGGTCAGGAGTTCGAGACCAGCCTGGCCAACATAGTGAAACCCCGTCTCTACTAAAAATGCAAAAATTAGCTGGGTGTGGTGGCGGGCACTTTTAATCCCAGCTACTCAGGAAGCTGAGGCTGGAGAATCACTTGAACCTGGGAGGCAGAGGTTGTAGTGAGCCAAGATTGTGCCACTACACTCCAGCCTGGGTGACAGAGTGAGACTCTGTCTCAGAAAAAAAAAAAAAAAAGAGAGAAAGAGAAAGGTTTAATGGACAACACTTCAGGGAACAAGGGATGAGAGAAAAAACAGTGGAATGTTCACTGCAGAGGTATTTTGAACCAATGCTGGTAGCCACTCACAGCCTGAAAACATTGAGTGTCTTTTTTAAAAGGTGCATGAATGGGTGTTTAAACAGGGCCTCCATCCTTAGACATGATGTCTGTGGTACATTACTTGAGAGAGTGGCAATCACATATGGTAATCATATATGATTGAAACCTCTGTGAGTAGCATAACACATGACATATACAGCATATGCAGTACAACTATGGGTGCACTCGAGGGAAGGTTAGTTGCACGCAGAGAGCTGTTTTCCATCGAGTACATCTATGCTGTTCACACACCTCCCCCACCTTGCTGCACTATCTCATGGAATCATCTTATGTAAATTATTTGCAGAGGCAAGTCCTAGGAACTAAAGGTCCTAGAAAACAGCCTTTTCTTGTTTTTATTTTTCCTGGGATTTCTATCTATTTTTACGAAGTTGCCTGGCAAAAATGAAAACCAGGTTTTCAGTGTGGCTACGTTTTTATTCTCTGCTTCAGAGAATAAAGCTCTTACAGATCTTTCTTGATGCTCAAATTAATTTACAAGTTCTTACATATTACTTCCCCTCCTCATTTTCAAGCCTTCTTTTTAGGCCTTTCCAAATCCCTTCCTGCTACTCAGATCCCAACTTGCTGACAACATATTTTCTGTCTCAAATATAAAAGCTCATTATTTTCTTCATTAGCTGAAGAGGTAATCATTCTTTGAAAAGCATTTGAATCCTTTATCAGCCACCAATTTATAAGAGGTTGTACATAGCACACAGCAACTTGTACTCTTTATTTCATTTTGTTTTGCTATTTATTTTAACTTACATATCTTTAGTTTTCCTTTCATTTTTCACATGTCATTTCCTAACACTGTGTTGAGAGTGAGGGTGAGAGCAAAAAAAGACAGAGAGAGAGAGAGAGGGAGAAACAGAGGCAGGGAGAGGGAATGCAAGAAAAGGTGACAAGACTCAATTGCTTCCGTGTTTTTACTAATGAATTGGGTAAAAGTCAGGCGATGGGCGATCTTATTTTTGTTCAAGTTGTTGGACGTTGCAAATAATTGTACTGTGCACAGTTGCATACAGATGATATGTGTATAAACACAAGTTTTACTTGTGAAACTAGTTAGCAGTGCAACTTGTGGGTTTTATGGCAAATGTAGTTTTAAATTTAAAAGCAATAGAAAAAAACTTATTCTAGAACTATTTTAAAATTTTTTGCTGCCATGAAAAACGTCTAACATCTCTAGTTACTCCTATTCTTACCAGTGTATTTTATTGGCAATTTTTGTGTTGTTTTGTTTTTATCAGCCATTGTAACATTTGTATAGATTTTTTTTCATTGTAGTTTTAATTTGCACATTCATATTGACAAGTATTGAGTATCTCTTAATATATTTATTTGCCATTTATACATTTTCCTAATGAAGTATCCACTGAGGAATTTTTTAAAATTTTACTGCACTGAGTTATTATTAATGATATTTAAGAGTTCTTATATGTTCTGAATACAACTCCTTTAAAAATGTGATTTGCATATGTATCTCAACAATCTATTTTTTCATTCTCTTAACTGTGTTTCATACAAAACAAGTGGTTTTAATTTTAATAAAGAACAATTTATTGATTTTTTTATAAGTTGCACTTTTAGTGCCATAGTTAACAGCTCTTAGCCTTAAATATATTATTCTTGCTTGACTATATTTTTGTTTTAGCACATTGAATATACCCTCCCACTTCTTTCTGGCCTGTATACTTTCTTATTAAAAGTCAGCTGTTAACCTTACTAAAATCTCTTGTATGCAATGAGTTGCTTTTCTCTTGCATCTGTTGATATTAACTATTTTTCATAGGTATCAACAGATTGCATATAACGTCTGTTAATCTGAGTTTCCTGTATTTATCCTACTTGAAGTTTGTTTTACTTCTTGGATGTGTAACATTTTTCATCAAATTTAGGAAGTCTTCATTCCTAAGGTTTCGTGTTTCCTTTTCTCTCTCTTCTTATTCTCGTAATTCCATAATGCAGATCTTTTGCCCTTTCTGGTGTTTCACTTGCTTGATGTTCTGTTCATTTTCTTCATTCATTTTACTCTTGAGTTCTTCATAAGGCATTAGTACTATAAATGTACAATTTATTATATTTATTCTGATAGTTGAAATCTACTGTTGAGACACTCTATTGATTTTTTTATATGTTATACTTTTAAAATCCATATTTTCCTTTTTAATAAGCACTTTGGTAGACCACGGCAGGTGGATCACCAGAGGTCAGGAGTTCAAGACCAGCCTGGCCAATGTGGTAAAACTCTGTCTCTACAAAAATACAAAAATTAGCTGGGCATGATGGCAGGTGCCTGTAATCCCAGCTGCTACTTGGGAGGCTGAGGTGGGAGAATCACTTGAACCCGGGAGGTGAAGGTTGCAGTGAGCCAAGATTGTGCCATTGCACTCCAGCCTGGGTGACAGAAGAAACTGTCTCAAAAACAAAAAAGTGTTTTCTACCTTTTTATTATTATAAACTTAAGATGAGATATTGCCATCATAACTTCCTTTATGTCTAAAATTTTTTTTTATTTCTTTGAAGTCTTTAATTGTTGTGGTAAAGTCTTTATCTGTTAGTATGACTTCTGTGCCCTCTCGTGGGCATTTTCTGTCATGTATTTTTGTTATCTGTAAAGACTACATTATCTTTACTTTGCACATATTATGATTTTCTGTAAAACAGGTCATTTAAGATCAAGTATTGTATTCTGGATAATAACCACTTCCTTTGAGGAATTATATTGTTGTTGTTGTCTGTTTTTTATTTGTTTATTGAATTGGCTGGAGTTTATTTATCTGCTGTGAATTTTCTTATAGAGTTCTTTAGAGAGCACAGCCTATTTTTGCACATAGTAACTCTAAGATGACAGTGGTTTTAGTAGCAATCTTTTTGTTTCTTTTCCTAATCTCTCTATCCAGCTAGCGGTCTCTGGGTATCACACAGACATGTTCGGTTTTCCCACTGAATGCTGATTTTCTCTATAGTTTTTTTTTTTTTTAATTTCAAGGGAAAAATACATCAGAGTTTGATCAAAATAATTTGAGCCACTTTGAACATGTTTTTAAGGCAAATCTTTCTAGTTTGTTTTGATACAAAGAAGGCCCTTATTAGCTGTCAGTTTATCAGATACTCTCTGGTAAATAAGCCGGCCTGTGGTTTAGCATGTTGCTCTCATATAGCTACCAAATCCATCTTATTTACTTACCTCCAAACTCTGTGTTGTTATCTGGAGCACCATTAAGCCTGAGCTTTCCCTGACTCTGTTATAAATAAAGTAATATTTTTTTAGGAGAGCTATAATGCCATCTTTTATTCAAATTCACTTCTCACACTGGGGAAAAATAACTCTGATTCACTGCTCTGAAGCTTTGGGTAGGTGCAGTAACCTGCTTCTCTGACAACAGTCCTGCTTTATGTATAGGGTGAAGATTGGTAGTCATAGATTCTGGTCTTCTCAGCCTGCTTGTTCCAGTGTTGAAACTCTGTTGTATAATCATTCTGGGGTGAGAATGATCAGAGATCCCATATTCTTAACCTGCCAAAACCAGAGGAACACAAAATTAGGGGTAGGGTAAATGAGATATGCTGGGAACTTGCTTCTTCCATTAAGATACCATACTTTTTACTGCTAGCAACGTCACATTTTAGGCTGCTTACAATCACCTCTTTCTTCATTCCCAATTCGCTGACATCCATTTACCATATTTATGTTCCGATATTTTGGTGTCCCAAATTTAGTTCGTCCAGGAAAATGACACATAGTTGCATGTATCCAAATGGAGAAAAATGCAAACAAAAATGCTTGAAAAGACCATGCTCAAGGGGAAGACTCAGATATCTCACAAACTGGAAGCAGTATAATGGCATCCATAGGTGCCAAGAATATTTTGTTTTGCAGTTCATTCCTGGTAAGTAACATGTTTTTTCTTTTTTTTTCCAGGATTTAAGGAAAAACAGATATTTCTACTCTCCATCACACCAATCAGTGATTACCATCCTGTCCTAGAATCTTGGGTATTTTCTCTGCTTATTCAGTTGTTCAGGAGTTGAGTGATATAACTCAGGTAAGGCGACTCATCTTCAGGTGACAAGCATGGATGACATAGAGTATAATTTCCTGTTAACTATTATATCTGAGGAATGTAAACTGCTAACTCTTTATAACAATGGAAAAATAAACAGGGTAAGACATGCAAGGATTTTTCTTCCATGCACAAGAGAAGCTAGCAGCAAAGCTTAATGGTTCATAGTTCTGAAAACTGCCATGTCATAACTCCATAACTGTTTTATGATTGGACAACACAGGAAAGGATGGATGAAGAAAAACAGTGGAGTGCATGCTACAGAGCCCCTTTGTATGAATGGCAGTCACCATTCACATTGAAAACATTGACATGTTTTTGAAAGATGCATGTTGGTCAGAGTACAAACTTTGAGTTACGTAATAAGCTTTGGCTATCTAATGTATAGCATGGTGATTATATTTAATAATGCTGTATTGTTTACTGGAAATTTGATAAGAGCAGATTTTAAGTGTCCTCACCACGCCCCCACAACATACACACAAATGGTAACTAAGGGTGGTGAATGATATGTTAATTAATTTTACTATGGTAATCAGTACACATTGTGTGTGTGTGTGTGTGTGTGTGTGTGTGTATATACCAAATCATCACATTGCACACCTTGAATATATGCAAATTTTGTCAATTACATATTTTAAAATATAAAAAGAAAGGTGCA
The DNA here is from genome assembly GCA_963573385.1 of Cacajao melanocephalus. Classification (NCBI taxonomy): domain Eukaryota; kingdom Metazoa; phylum Chordata; class Mammalia; order Primates; family Pitheciidae; genus Cacajao; species Cacajao melanocephalus. The sequence goes on from CAUYLG010002945.1 coordinate 153,832, forward strand.
TGAGTTGATGATTAGGCTGGGCTGCTATCCTTGAATGTTCTATTCTTCGTGTGGTACTCTACTCAAGAGGGGGCAATCATGTGTAATTAGCTATGATTGACACCTCTGTGAGTAGAGTAACGCATGATATATACATCATATGACATGGCATGGTGGATACATGGGGGGTGTTAGGTTACAAGCAGTATAATACTTTCCCTAGAGTGCAGACATTTCTACTGACACCCTCCCTGGACTGGACTAGCTCAGGTAATTCTCTAAATTAATTATCAGATGTGAGTCCTAGAAACTGAAAGCCTGAGGAATAACTCCCCAGTGAGTTTCTTCTGAGATTCAGATTCTTTTTGCCAAAGTTGCTTGACCAAAATGATACAGGCTTTTCAAGAGTCTTCATGGTGTTCCTGTCACCTATTAAGTATTTTTCCTTTTGTAAGAACCTATTCATAACCATAACCTGTAAATCTCTTATCACTTATTGACATTCCTCTTCATTGTCAAGATTTTACTCTTCCAGTTCCCTCCCTCCTCAGTTCCCTCCCTTCATTCATTCATTCATTCATCATATTCATTCATTCATCACTTCCCTCCCTTCTTACCCTACTGAAGACCAAAGTATTTTTTTCTCCCAGGTATTAAAGCTCCTTTTTTTTTTTGTAATTATTTCTAGTCTTTTTTTTCTTGTTTTTTTTTTTTTTAACTTTTCAGTTATGGACGTAGAGGTTTGTTATATAGGTAAACGTGTCATGTGGGTTTGTTGTACGGATTATTTCGTCATCCAGGTATCAAGCCTAGTATCCATTAGTTATTTTGCTGGATCCTACCCTTCTTCCACCTTTCACCCTTCGATAGGCCCCAGTATGTGTTGTTCCCTTCTATGTGTCCATGTGTTATCATCAGTTAGCGCCCACTTATGAATGAGACCATGCCATGTTTGGTTTTCTGTTCCTGTGCTAGTTTGCTGAGGATAATGGTCTCCAGCTCCATCTATGTCTTTCTAATGGACATGATCTCATTCTTTTTTTTATAGCTGCATAGTACTTCATGACTCACATATATATTTTCTTTATCCAGTCTATAATTTGTGGACATTTAGGTGAATTCTATGTCTTTGCCATTGTGACTAGTGTTGCAGTGAACATACTCGTGCATGTGTCTTTATAATAGAACAATTTATATTTCTTTGGGTATATACCCAGTAATGGGATGGCTTGGTTGAATGGTATTTCTGTCTTTAGGTCTTTTAGGAATTGCCACACTGTCTTCCACAATGGTTGAACTAAAATTTATACTCCCACCAACAGTGTATAAGCATTCATGTCGTTTTTGTTTTTATTCTGTTTATGTGATGAATTCTAATCTCTTAATGCACAGGAATTCAGTGAATCTTTACAAGAACCTTATGAAGTAGGACTTATTGTATATCCACTCTTATTTTACTAATGAGAAAAGAGAAGAAAAATAATTTTAATATATGCCTTAGGATCACAAGAAGCAGAGCTTGTCTTTGAACCCAAGAAGTCACTCTCCACTGTCCCTTCTTTACATCAACTCACTGCCCTAGCTTAGTTTCTTCCAAATCCAGTACTAGAATGTATTAAACATTTGAGTCAGCTCACAGCTCACAGTTCCTTATGTAGAGCTTTGATAATGGCCCTGCTCACAAAACGAAGGGGCTCTGAGAAAACTCACATCTGAGAAGTACTCACATCAGAAGGGTGAAAGGGATCTGGATTGGAATGGACTGAACTTGCATCCAGTATCTTCAGCCCTCATCAGAGGACATCAGGAATGTCTGGTTATGTTTGTCTGCTAATATCTCATTGAGGTTGAGCCACTGGGTATGATAAAGTTAGATAGCAGGTTGAATTTTTGAAGAAACATAGATACTTAAATTATTTTTGTTTACTGGACCACATCCAGGTTTCAGGCTAACGTATATCCCAGCTTTTACATGGTTATGTTATTATGAGGGTTAAAATCAGAATAACGTTCTAGTTGTTGGTTGACATTAAGACAGGAGCAGTCCTTACCTCAAAACATAGGAAAAACTCACCTTTCTCTGTCTTGCTAGAGAGGGAGGTCTGCCTTCAACCCTGCTTTCTTTCCTGTTACAGTGAGTGATGAAAGCTATAAATAGATATTAGTTATTGAAACCACCATCATCTCATTACTTATGTATTTAATGATGGATAAAGATCAATCCACAGTTTTTGCTTTATCTTTTTAAATGTAAATGTCCATTCCTGTTCCTAATGAATTAGATGAATAAGCTACACTTAAATGTAGAATATAAAGAAGAGTTGAGTGGGGATGGGTGGGAGAAGCTGATATCAAATTCTCTACCTACCAGCTCTTTCAGATCTGAAGTGTCAATAGATATTAGAGAAATTTCTTGTCTACTTTTTTTGTTGTTGTTAATATTCCTACTGGAAATTAAAGGATAAGGGACTATGACCACAAATGGGAGTCAATTTGAGGACCAAAGATGATTTGGTGAATGTAAATATTTTGAGTCTTCTCTATTTCTGGATGATGTGAGACTTCTTACAGTTCTGTGAGATGCAGACTTGACTCATATTTTAGGTTATGAAAGGCAAGATAGGACCCTGAATTCTGGAGAACTTAGGGAAGTCCAGTTTCAGTGCCACTGACCTCTTAAACGTTCTTCCCAGTGAGTAACTTGGAGAGATATATATTTTTCCAGATTTCCCATTTTCACAATCCACAAAATTTTTCATAATGTGGTTTTTGTGCTCTTAAACAAAAAAATGTGTTTTAGTCTTGGAATCAATTTACCTTCTTCCTTCCATGTTATCTGGGGGCATTTGAGAAGGCCAGAAAAATACAAACATATGAAGGTCTGTGGCTCAGAATGGAAAGTTGGATAGATTTTCTCTACAACCAGACCTCTGAAGAAAGACTAAAAAATTCAGGGTGAGAGGAGAAACAAGACATCTCTAGGCTGTAAGCCCATTATTTCTTTTGAAGATCAATTCAAGTAAGCTTTATATGTTGTTTCCTTTCTAGAGAAGGAAGAGGTAAAGGGGTCTCTGCCCTTGACCTGTTGGCAACTCCTAACTACTACTTCTCTCCCTTGAGATTCCTGCATGTTTTTCTATGCTTTTTCGCAGTTTGTTTTTTTCATTAAGGTATGGAACTCCAAACAAGGGTGTATTAATTTTCAATATATGCATAAGAAGTTACTCCAAATTTAAGCAGGTTAAAAGAGTCCACATTTATCATCCCACAGTCGCTATGAGTCAGGAGTCTGCACATAGTTTAGCAGGGTCCTTGGCTTAGGATCTTAAAAGACTGAAATCAAGATTTCAACTAGGGTCGTGATCTTATCTGGGGCTCAAGGACTTCTTCCAAAATTGGCACAAAGGTATTTCCTTGCAACTATAAGACTGAGGCGCTCAGCTCCAAGAATGCCACTTGCCATTACTTATCATGTCACATTATCCACAGTATGGCAGTTTGATCCTTCAAGGATGCTCTTTCTTGTCTCTGGTCTCTTTATCCTCTTTTAAACAGCTTATTTGATTAGTTCAGGGCCACTCGAGATACTCTGTCTTTGATTAAATCAAATTCAGCAGATCAGTGACCTTAATTACATCTGTAACATTCCACTGGTTATACAGCATAACATAATCATGGGAGTGATATTCTGTGAAAGTCAAAGCTCCTGCTCTCACTAAATGGGAGGTTTTATAGGGCATATGCATGGGAGCTCATCTTCAGGACTATCTATCTTAGAACTCTGCCTTTCACAAAAGGGCTTGGAAATTTCAGGTGCAAGTTTGGACTAGAGAAGGATGAGGTAGGTATGTTGATGAGTCCTTTCAACTTTGGAGGAAAGTAAATAATACATAAATATCACTTATAATGAAATTCAACAGATTAACACAGATGAGAATATACCTGATCTGAGTGAGAAAAGAAAAAATAATTATTCTCTCTGAACATGAAAATCTGCAAATCATGTATGCAGCAGGTGAAGAGATACTAATGCAGGGAGGGATGAGAGAGTGAGGGTAACAGTAATGTGTGCTTCATAGGTCTTTCATAGAATCTGAAGGGCCACATATGCGCTGGGAGAATAAAGCAACTGCATGAAAGTAATTATAATTGGGGAGCATTTGGGCAGGGCTGCTACATTTACTCCTGCTTTGTGCAGTACTTGACTCCGAAAGGTGTCATTCAGGTATGCTAAAATATGATTGGGGCTTCTTTGAACGTGGTAATTCACATCATGTACAACTACCTGTGGTGGCCCTGTGGGGAGGCAGTGTGGCTGTCTACACACAGATGTACTCATTTTGGACAAATCGCTATGCTTGAAGAGGACTCCTAAGTGCTTCTAGAGAGTCTGGACCTAGAATCTGAGGGCCCCTCTAATCCCTCGAGGTATTTCAGGATTCACAGTTTTGTGTTTTTTGTTTTGTTTTGTTTTTTGTCCAAAATGGATCTGCATACCTTGGATCAAGGTACGGGTTGGATCTCCCTCTCTTTTGACTTTTCCCTCACATGCACTAATGCCAATTCTTTTTATAGGAACCAGGGAGGAATTTCTTCTTTAATATCTTACCTGATATCATTCCATAAGAAGCAATTCATATAGTTTCTTAAAATGTTAATACATTTAGTCTCTTTACACATTTAATCTTAACTTTTAAAAAACAATCTAGGTAAAATGCAACATTTTCACTTGTATGAGGATTATTTATTTATTTTTCTTCAACTTTTAAATTCCAGGGTACATGTGCAGTATGTGCAAGTTACATAGGTGAACGTGTGCCACGGAGGTTTGCTGCACAGATCACCCCATCACAAAGGTACTAAGCCCAGCATCCATTAGCTATTCTTCCTGATGATCTACCTCCTCTGTCCTCTGACATGCCCCAGTGTGTGTTATTCCCTCCATGCGTCCATGTTGTTCTTATCATTCAGCTCCTACTTATAAGTGAGAACATGCAGTGTTTGGTCTTCTTCTCCTTTGTTAGTTTGCTGAGGATAATGGCTTCCAGCTCCATCCATGTCCCTGAAAAGAACATAATCTCATTCCTTTGTATGGCTACATAGTATTCCATGGTGTATATGTACCATATTTTCTTTATCCAGTCTATCATTGATAGGCATTTAGGTTGATTCCATGTCTTTGCTATTGTGAATAGTGCTGCAGTGAACATAGAAGTGCATGTGTCTTTATAATAAAATGAGTTATATGATTATATTCCTTTGGTATATACCCAGTAATGGGATTGCTGGGTCAAATGGTATTTCTGCTTCTAGATCTTTGCGGAATCACCACACTGTCTTCCACAGTGGTTGAATTAATTTACACTCTCACCAACAGTGTAGAAGCATTCCTTTTTCTCCACAACCTTGCCAGCATTTGTTATTTTTTGACTTTTTAATAATAGCCTTTCTGACTGGTGTGAAATGGTATCTCATTGTAGTTTGCATTTGCATTTCTTGAATGGGGTGATGTTAAGCTTTTTTTCATATGTCTGTTTGCCACATGTATGTCCTCTTTTGGGAAGTATCTATTCCTGTCCTTTGCCCACTTCTTAATGTGGCTGTTTTTCCCAGTGAATTTGTTTAAGTTCATTGTAGACTCTGGATATTAGACCTTTGTCAGATGTATAGATTGCAAAAACTTTCTTCCATTCTGTAGCCTGTCTGTTCACTCTGGTGATAGTTTCTTTCGCTTTGCCAAAGCTGTTGCAATTAATTAGATCCCATTTGTTAATTTTTGCTTTTGTTGCAATTGCTTTTGGCATCTTCATCATGAAATCTTTGCCTGTGCCTACATCGTGAATGGTATTGCCTAAATTTTCTTCCAGGCTTTTTATAGTTTTGGATTCTTCATTTAAGTTTTTAATCTATCTTAATTTTTGTATATGGTGTAAAGTAGGGGTCCAGCTTCAATTTTCTGCATATGGCTAGCCAGTTCTCCCAGCACCATTTATTGAATAGAGAATTCTTTCCTCATTGCTGTTTTTGTCAGGTTTGTCAAAGATTAGCTGGTTGTAGGTGTGTAGACTTATTTTTGAGGTCTCTATTGTGTTAACTTTTTTGAGGACATTTTGTGTCAAACATAATTTGTTAAAGTGATGAGAGATTTTACTTCTCATACCTTTGGAACTCTATAAATATTTAATCAAGTATTATTTCTCTTCTTAAGGTATCCTGTCTTAACTCAACTTCCTCAAAGAGACTAGCAAAGAGAGAAAAACAAAGAAAGATAACAGACAGCAAATATTTTGCAGTCCTGGACACCACTGCAGGATTGCACAAGTTAGTAGGAAGTACTTTGTGTATTGTGCATTCGTATACTGGGAAATCAGGTATATCCTGATGCACTCAGCCTTTAAATCACAAAAGAGCATTAAGTTGGCAACTGATTTGGTCACTTTTGCTTTTTATTATCAGCCATTTGTGTCACTTTCTTTTGTGTGTTCAGCTTTTGTTGGTTTGCTGTTTTGTCTTCATTGCTCTAGGGTTTTGTATTGTTTAGAATTTTCAGTACTTTTTTTCTTGTTGTGATTATAATTGTTTTTAGCTTTACTGTGTGTGTGTGTGTGTGTGAGAGAGAGAGACAGAGAGAGAGAGAGAGAGAGAGAGAGATTATCTGAGTCATTATTTGTTTTTGTATTTTTTAGTTTTTGAAATTTTCTTTGTATGTTGTGGGGATTCTTTTGCTTGAGTTTGCTTTTATTCTTTTTATTGTTTATTTTTATGTTGTTTGTTTGCTTGTTTGCGAGTATTTTCTTTATGGCTTTGCTGAGCAGTGATCCAGGAAATCTATAAAGCTGTTGAAATGAATACTTTGAGGTTACTGAAAGAGAGAAAGATGGAGGAAGAAAAGAAGGAAGAAGGCTGTTTGAGCTTACAATGGTTAAAGCAGAATTTTGCTTTTTTTTTTTTTTGCCATTATTTTCCTGTGAAGAGTTTTTTTTTTAATCAGCTTTTTGGAAGTACAACTTACTTACAGATGACAAAGTTCATCATAATTGTACAATTTAATGGTATTTTACAAACATATTTAATAATGTAGCTTACACTTCAATATTTCTGCCACCCCCCCGCCAAATTCCTTCATGTCCATTTGCATTCAGTTGCCTTCCCTCACCTTTAGACTTTAAAAAACACTGATCTGCATTCTGCCAATATAGTTACATTTTAATTTCCGATAAGTGAAATAATATAGAATGTAGTTTTTTTTATATTTGGCTACTTTCACATGGCATAATGTACTTGATATTCATGAAGTTGTTGTGTGTGCTCCTTTTTATTACTATATAGCATTCCATTATATGGATGTATCACAAGTGTTACATATTCACCAGTTGAAGGATGCTTGCATTGCTTCCAATTTGGGGCAATCAAAAATATAACTGTTACAAACATTTGAGTACAGTAGTTTTTTGTGTAAACACACGTTTTTATTTATTTCTCTATGGTGAATACCTAGGAGTGGAATTGCTGAGCCGTACACAGATGTATGTTTAACTTTATTAGAAGCTGTCAAACATTCAAAGTGGCTGTACTATTTTGCACAATGGAAATATGTGATATCTCTAGTTAATCCACAACCTACATTTTCAGTACATTTTTATGGGTGTATATCTGGACTCCTTATTCTGTCCCATTAATCAATCTCTCTCTCTCTCTCTCCTCGCTCTTCTTTTGCTAATACCACATTGTCTTGGTCACTATAGCTAAAAGTCTTGAAATCAAAATATTAGTCCAACTTTCTACCTATTATTTCTTAAATATATTAAGCTATTCTTATTCTTTTGTCTTTCCATAAACATTTTAGAGTGTTCTTACCACAAAAAGCCAACTATGTGAGATGATAGATATTATAAATTGTTTACATGTGGTAATCATTTCACTTTATTATATATATACCAAAACATCTTAATCATATCTCAAACTTACTTACATAATAAAAATAAATAAATTTTAGAATAAAGTTGTTGATATCTACAAACATTTCTAATTAGATTTTGGTTAACATTGTGCTGAATCTCTGGATCCCTGTGGGAAGATTTGATATATTACAGCACTGTTTCCTCTAATCCATAAGCACAGTATATTTCTTCATTTATTTGTAGCTAAGTATGTAATTTTTGTTTCAGATTAAATGCTATTATTTAAAAATGGTGATTACAATTATTAATTGCTAATACATTCAAAGAATATTTATAGTTTATTTTCCACTTCTCAGGAATTACTTCCCTTCACTGCCTGATTTCTGGTAAAGTCTTATAAACTGTTGTTTCCTATATTGTGTCCGTTTTTTAATTGGTTCAGATGTGAGGATAATTAGTTTCCTATATCCCCATCTTGGCTGTAAATGCACAACAAATACACGCGGATGGTAGCACTGAGATTGGGTGATGTTTATTAGCATGTGGAGAGCTACTTGCTTTTGAGCCTAGGCACCCTTCTTCCACTTCAATATTGGGCTATCTCAGGAAACTTTCTTAAAAGTGCCTTCTAAGGTGCAAAACATCAAGACTAAGATCCCATAGGAGAAGCCTTCCATGTAGGTGATTTAGCAATTTACATTTATTTCTTCAAAAATGGCCTGACCAAATAGAAATAACACTTTTTAAGAGGGCTAGTCATGATAGCTTATGCCTGTAATCCCAGAACTTTGGAAAGCTGAGGCTAGAGGACCTCTTGAGGCCAGGAGTTTACAACTAGCATGGGCAACATAGTGAGACCCCCATCTCTACAAAAAATAAAAATAGAAATTAGCCTGTCATGGCACCTGTGTCTGTAGTCCCAGCTACTTGGGAGGCTAAGATGAGAGGATCACTTGAGCCCGGGAGTTTCAGTGTGCAGTGAGCTATGATTGCGCCACTCACTCCATCCTGGGTGACAGAGCAAGACCCTGCCCTTCTTTAAAAAAGAAAGAAAGATAAAAACAAAATTGCAAGGAGAACATAGTTCTCCTCTGTTTTGTCACTGTTTTTCTTCTCCATAGATTTCATTGTTCTCTCTTTCCTCCAAAATTCTTAACCGTTTTTCACCTGACAATTCCTTTCACTCTTTTCAGAACTTGCCTTTCTTTCTCTCTAAACTCTCTCCAGCTGCTCAGCTTCCTCCACATCGACACCAAAACTCTGAATTATCTAATGGAGCGTAATATATTCCAGATTCATTCATGTAGTTGCAAATGGTAGTATTGACGTGTTTACTAAGGCTGAATAATATTTAATTGTATGTATGTACATTTTCTTTATCTTCTCATCTGTTAATAGAAATTTGGGTTGTTTTTACATCTTCCCTATTGTTAGTGATGCTGTAATAAATATGAGAATGCAAACATCTCCTCAAGATTCTGATTTTAATTATTTTGGATATATACCTAGAAGTTGGATTATTGGTTGGTATGGTAATGCTGTTTTTAATTTTTTGAAGAGCTTCCATAGTGTTTTTTATAGTGACTGTACTAATTTACGTTACCACCAACAGTGTACAAGTGATATGATTATGCTTTGTGTTCCCACTCAAATATTATCTTGAATTATAATCCCTACAATCCCCATGCATCAAGGGAGAGACCAAGAAAAGGTAATTATTTAATCATGGGTGTGGTTTCCCCCATGATGTTCTTGTGATACTGAGTTCTCACGAGATCTAATAGTTTTATAAGTGTTTGGTAGTTCCTCATGCATTCACTCTCTTCCTTGCTGCCTTGTGAAGAAGGTGCCTTGCTTCCCCTTCACCTTCCACTATAAATGTGGAAGGCAAAATGGAAACAGCCTCCCCAACCATGTCTCTCCAGCCATTCAGACCTGTTAGACAATTAAACCCTTTTTCCTTTATACATTATTTAGTCTGGGGAATTTCTGTGTAGTAGTATGAAAATGGACTAATACAACAAGGACTGCTTTTTTTTCCATATCCTCAGCAACATTTATCTGTTTTGAATTACAGGCGTTCTAACACGTGCATGGAGATGTCTCATTATAGTTTTGATTTGCATTCTCTAAGGATTACTAATATTGAGTGTTTTCATATACCTGTTAGACATTTGTGTGTCTTCTTTGTAGAAATTCCTATTCAATTACCTTGTGCATTTTTGAATCAAGTTATTAAGCCAGTCACAGATGGACAAGTACTGTATGATTCCATTTATATGAGGCATCTAAAGTAGTCAAACACAGAAACAGAGAATAGAATGATGGTTATCAGATGCGGGAGAAGAGGGAAATGGGTAATTGTTGTTCAATGGATATACAGTTTTGGTTATGCAAGATAAAAAAAGTTATAGAAATCTGTATAACATAGGCCCTATAATTAACTATATTGCATTGTGTACTTAAAATTTTGTTCAGGAGTAGATCTCATGTTACATTCTTACCACAGAAAAATAAAATCAAAGAGACAGAAGGAAACTTTTGGAGACGGCGAATATGTCTATTACCTTGATTGTGGTGATGGTTTCATTGGTGTGTCCAAATGTATCGATTGTATATATTTAATACAATTGATAATTTTCAATGAAATTTATTTATTGCAACTTAAATGTATTAGTGTATCAATGATACATTGTACAATTGATACATTGATACATTTAAGTTGTAAATATATCAACTATATATTTAATATACAGTTTTCAATGTATCAATGATACTGCAATAAAGTTGTTCTTTTAAAAATTCTATTGAATCTCTGGGTGGAAGCTACTTCTTTCTTCATTGACCTACAAGCATTCAATTCCTTTGGATATACTTTGAATCTTATATAACATTACCAAATAATTCAATTTTCCTAAAACTTTTATTCTTTTCTGAGAGACACTTGTATTTTTATTTTTTCCCTCAAGTATATATGTGAAGAGAGTAATGTCAAGGTGACATCAATCCTTAGAGAGGCTTGTAATGATGAAGTGCTAAGTTAGTTTTTGTATCATATTTTCTGTTTGATGTCTCTTCTCAACTTCGTGGAGGGGAGAGACCGGAAGAGTGAGAGGGAGAGAGGATGAAGAGCACAAAAGAGAGCTATAAGCTTTAAATGTAAGAGGCCTGGTGACCATAAAAGCAAGACAGGAACCTTGTCTGGGAATCAAGGTTTATATTTTACCTTCCTCTGTTGGAAAATGGGGCTTCCTAATGCATCTCTTATTTTAATCCACACCAGCGGTTTTACTTGATAACTTTTTTTTAAAGGAAATTTGTTGCCTACCTTAAATGAGAATTTAGGTAAGTATCAAGAAGAAATGTCTTCTATTTTATTTGCTAGTGTTGCTAACACTGCACAGCATGTATCTAATTAGAGTGGTTTTATTTTGCTTTATGGTTTGGTTTTTTTTGTTTGTTTTTTGCTTTTTGCTTTGTTACTGATTGTTTTGGTATCTGTTTTGCTGCTGGGTGCTTATATTTTCAGAGGTATTTGGAATTATTTGGAGGTGATATTTTTTTTTATTTTAAAATGTATATAATGTAAAATTTACCATTTAATCATTTTTTAGACCTACAATTCAGTGGAATTAAGTAAATTCACAGTGGTGTGAAATGATCACCACAATCCACCTCCAGAAATGATTCATTATCCCAAATTAAAACTCTGTAACTATTAAACACTGACTCTCCCATCCCCAGCTTTTGGTAACCTCTATTCTACTTTCTGTCTCTACTAGTTTACCTATTGTAGGTACCAAATAGAAGTAAAATCATACAGTATTTGTCCTTTTGTGACTGGTTTATTTTACTCAGCATAATGTCTTCAAGGTTAATCCACGTTATAGCATGTGTCAGAATTTTATTTTTAAGTTGGACATGGAGACACATACCTGTAGTCCCAGCTACTCCGGGGGCTGAAGTGGGAGGATTGCTTGAGTCCAAGAGTTAGATTCTAGCCTGAACAACATAAAAGACCGAGTTTAAAAGAAAATTATTTCCTTTTGTAGGGCAAATAATATTTCCTTTTATGCATATATTGCAATTTGCATATCCCTTTATCTATTGATGAACACTTGTATTGCTTACACCTTTTGTCTATTATAAATAATGCTGTGTTGAACATGGGGGCACATATGTCCCTTTGAAATACTGATTTCAGTTCTTTTTGGTATATACCCAGAATTGGAATTGCTGAAATATGGTAATTCTGAATTTAATTTTTTGAAGAACCATCATACTCTTTTCTATAGTGACTGCACCATTTTACTTTCCTACCAGCAATGCACGGGATTACTATTTCTCCACTTGTCAACACTTGTTATTTTCTATTTGTTGATAATAATGATTCTAATGAGTATCACGTTGTGGTTTTGATTGCATTTCTGTAATGATTAGTGATACTGAGCCTTGTTTTGTGTACTTATGAGGTTGAACTGATTTTAAAATATTTTTGTTTATTTAAGTTTTGATTTATTGCTGTTTAGATGTAGACTTGGGTCATTTTGGACTACTGACACTGGTGGAGGTTCCTGAATCCTGGGAGACTCGGACACGTCCAGATTAAATATCCCACACCATATTCTCCCTTTCTCTTACTCCATGGTAAGTAATTTAGCTAATCCTTTAATTATTCAGTACACCTCCATCTCTCTTTACAGATGTTTAACTTGGCTTCCTATCACTTAAAACAACTGGTTGCTTCCACCTTTCTTCAGCCTCAGTATTTTTTTTTAAAAAAGAAAGATACCTGGAAGGCCTGTGTCTCCAAATGAAAATTTTGAAAGAGACTCTCTTGACAAGAACTCTATTAAATGTTGAGAAAGCCCAGGGCTGAGAAGGAAGAATAAGATATATCTAGGTTCTAAAGCCAATTGCTCTCTTGGAAATGATTCCAGGCTAGATAAACGATCTGTATAATCTCCAGGAATGGTGGAAAAATGAAATTTTTGCCCTGTGAATCCTGGCACCACCTAAATGATCTACCTCTTTTGCTTGAGTTCTCTGCATGTTTACCTTGCGCTCTGTTTTTTTTTTTTTTTTTGGTGTTAGGTTATATAACTCTGAACCAAGGGACTATGAAGTTTGGGGCACAGAGGATGGGGAGACCTTTAACACTGGTGGAAAGCAAATCATTTTTTAATATGCTATTCCTAATGACTTGAAAATAGGAGAATGTTGGTGAGATTTTTACCAACCAAAGAGAAAAAGACCTCAGCATCAGGGCATTAAATATGCAGCAAGAGTATACACACTCAAGGATAGTTAGAGAATGGCAGTGGAGTGGCAAACATATACTAGAAATTCTTCATTGTATCTAAACTTCACGTGTGTATTTGGGCAGAGCCACCACCTTCATCTGAGTGTAGTGCCCTACTCCAGAGGGTGTCAATCACATAAACTAAAACATGATTGTCACCTTTTTGAGTAGAGTAATACACATCACATATGACATATTTGGTGGCCATGGGTGTGAGTGTGTATAGCTGCATGCACATAGCTGCCCTCCCTTGTGTCCAAGCACCACCCCCTTCTCGTTGGGCTACTTCAATTGACTACCATAGGCAGGTCTTGAAAGGCAAATCCCAGGGATTGAGGGCTCCCAGGAAGAATCGCCTATGCAGGCTTTCAAGGGGTTCATGTAACCTTGTCCAAAGGAGACATGCCCACACAGGTAAGAAAATTTGTAGTGAGGATGTGGCTTTTCCTTTTTGTATTTTCAGAGCTTCCACTGCTACAGAACTCAGCTATTCACTTTGCCTCAAAAACTCTCCAACCTATTTTTTCCTCACAACATTTCTTTTCATTTCCAAGACTTCATTTCTTAATGGGCTCTTCAAGTTCCCTCCTGCCTCAAAAGCATCCCTCTGCATCACAAAGCTCTTGCTCTTTCAGGACTGAAGAAAAGTCTTTCCTTAAGAGTTTGTATGTTCTTCCTTACTTGGTAAAAAACATTATTTCCAAAATTATCTGTATGTTAAAAATATAAATATATACATATATTTTAAATATTTATTGAAAAATATGTGTATATCAATCCTTTCTAAATTCACCATAACCGTAATGGTTAAGAAGATGCCTAGAATATTTGTTTTGCTAGTTTTCTGTTAACTCTTTTTAACGTTTTATTTTAAAAATTATGTGAAGGAATAAAAAGAAACGATATTCATCTCAGATGATTGAGAATAATAACGTAGATTTGTCTTTTCCCTTCCATTTTCCTTGAGTTGCTCCTTCTTAACCTAAGGTCTTCGCAAGGAAAACTTGAGAATCACAGACAAAAGATGGCCAGCACTGGATCCCTGGAGACCGTCATCAGGACTGCAACAGTGACTAGGAAGCAGGTTGTATACACTGTAGTGCTGGAAAACGGAGGTAGAGTGGGGTTGGAGGGTAATCATCCTGGTGACCCCTTCGGATTAACTCCTGCAAAACACCTTGAGTGGGCAAGTTGAAGTTGTTTATGGAATTTTTGTTGTCATCTCAAATCAGTGACGTGTCTCACTCCATTCCAAATCTTGGCAAAAATTTAGATTGTTATCAAGAGGAAGGGTATTCTTCTATCACCACTATATTATCACCTGTGTACAGCCAGTGTGTACTGCTCATGGGGTCTGCTCCCCTATTGCCTGAGCTCTAAGAGTTCCTGGGCAGAAAGTCTCACCACTGTCGATGTGTGTCTGGAGCACTGACGGTGGCATCATTGCAAATTGTTCTCAAATTCGTGTGCTTATTTTTGCGAAGGTATGAGAGTTTATGTGTATGTGTGTGTTGGTTCTTATAAGTTAATTTAGTTAGTTGACTGGTTCACAGGCATATTGTGTTTTGGGTTTGGTGGGACCTTTCAAATTGTTTTTGCTTAGTAATATTGCTTATCTAGACATTGGTACAATATTTTGGTTTTTATTTTTTGTGATACTGTTTATAATTGTGCTTTCATTTCCAAAGTCTGTGTGCATTTATTGTTTAAATTTGGTTTTTGCTTTTTTAGGTTTATTTTGTTTGCTTGTTTATTTTTAACTGACACATATCATATGTATTTTTGGAGTACAGTGTGATATTTTTATTGTTTGCATTTCACTGTGCATGGCACTTCTGTTTGGTGTTTCCTTGCACACTTGAAGTTTTTTTTTTTTTAAGTTAGAATTGTGGTTTGTGTTTGAGTGAATGTTTTATTCCTGTTTTGGGGGGCTGTCATGATTGAATTATTAGTTTTTGGTTCAAATCTGAGTTTTCTTCTTTGGTTTTGATTTGGTTTTAATTTATGTGTTTGGTTTGATTTGTACTGAGAGGTGCTTAGGAGTTTTAGTTGTAGTTTCGTTTGTGTGTTTAGACATGTTTGTTTCTTTCCTGCTGTTTTGCCATATTTTTGTTGTTTTCTCTAGTATATTTGTTTTTCAGCTTGCCTTTTTGTGTGTGTATATGTGAGTGGGTGGGTGGATGGATGTGGGTGTGTATGCATGTATTTCTGTGACTGTGTTTTATTTTTGAATGATGTTGACATTTTAAAAGTATTTTGTTATTTTCCATGTCTTTTTGGTTTCAGTTTGTGTTGATTCTTTTGTGTATGTTTCTCCATTTTCCTTGTGTTTGGGATATTTACATTTGTACTTTTGTTATTTTTTCCCCTTTAATATTTGTGTGGGGCTCATAAAGTTTTGTTTTGCATATCTATGTGCATTTTATTGGGGATATGGCTTTTTTGTAAGTAAGTTGTGCAAGTTTGCTCGGATTTTATGTTTTGCCTCAGTATCTGTGTGTATGATTACATGGTTTGGTATTTGCAGCATGCTTTCTTATTGATATGTTCCTTCATTTTAATCCTGTTTATTGAGCCTTTCTAATTTGGGATGATTGTTGATAGGGAATTTTAAAAAATGCATTATTGGTTTACTTAGTTTTTATTTGTGCCCTGTTGTTCTGATTCACTTTTTAAAAAATCATTTCTAGAAGTTTTGGTACATATGGCTAAAATTTCTTTTGTTAAGGATAATTTGCATCATTCATTGACTTTTTTAGCTTATATGGTATCTTTTTTTGAATTGTGTGTATGAATATGTGTTGGTTATTTTGAGAGGTTTCTACTGCTGTAAGGTTGACCGAAGGAAAGGAGTGACAGACCTAAGGTCGGGTTTAGCAAATTTATTCAACCTGCCAGAATGCTTCACCACAGGCAGTGAAGGCAGCAGCCTGGCTTACAGACTATGGGGGTTATATAGAGCTTTGCAGGTGGCCCAGGTGCATTTCTAAGAAAAACCATATTCTGGTTCTTAGGGCTGACATCATGTTCATTTGGGTCAACGTCCTGGGTTCGAGAGCCAGAGACAACTACCTCCTGGACCCTAGGTGCCCTGTTTACAATGCCTGAGGCTGTTTCTGTTATGAACTTGGCTTAACAGGGGAGAATGGTGGGGTAGAGGGGGTCTATGGGTCCATCTTGTTGTGACCCTAACAAGTGTGATGGCTTTGGTTCTTAAAAAGCATTGTTGAGATATGACTGACATAATTTAAAGTCTGCACTTTGACATAATTTGGCAAGTTTACACACCCATGAAATCATCACCTAAATCAAAATAGGGAATATTATACATCATCCCTGAAAGACTCCTCCTGCCCCTTTGTGATCCTCTTTTTCGCTCTTCTTATGCATATAAACACAGAGCCATGCAGCTATTAATCTGCTTTTATTCACTATGAATTTTAGGTTTTATTTTCCAGATTCTTTTTTTTGTTTTTGTTTTTTTGTTTTTGTTTTTGAGACGAAGTCTTGCCCATCGCCCTAACTGGAGTGCAGTGGCGCAATCTTGGCTCACTGCAAACTTTGCCTCCCAGGTTCAAGCAATTCTCCTACCTCAGCCTCCCGAGTACCTGGGACTATAGGCGTGCACAACCACACTGAGCTAATTTTTGTATTTTTAGTAGAGACAGGATTTCACTATGTTGGCCAGGCTGGTCTCAAACTCCTGGCCTCAAGGGATCCTCCCGCCTCAGCCTCCCAAAGTGCTGGGATTGCAGGGGTAACCCATGGTGCCTGGCCAAGATTTTTATTAAAATGGAATCATACTGTATATACTCTGTCTTTTGGCCTAGCTTATTTCTCCCAGCATAATTAATTATTTTTAAATTCATCTACATTGTTATTTGCATCAATCGTTCATTATTTGTTTTTATGGCTGGGTAGTAGTCCATTGATTGATTAATAGCAATTCCACAGTTTTTTAAAATGCATTCACCTGTTAATGGCCATTTGTCTCCAGTTTGTATCTATTTTGGCTTTGACTACTAGAAATAAAGTACCTATGAACCTTGATATAAAAATATCTGTATGGAAAGAAAGAGGGAGGGGGAGAGGGTGGAAGAGAGAAATAGAGAGAGACAGGGAGGGAGGGGGAGGAGAAAGTAGATGGGTAGGGAGAACCAATTCCCAGAGCCCATAGGAAGGACAACCTAGGAAGCAAGGTATAAATGTTACATGTCCATATCAGAGGATGGGATAGAATTTGATAATCTGCTGCTTCATTATCTCCCAGGAAAGCTCTTTTAAATCATGTGTTCACGTTCAGTTGGCAACTGATGTGTATGGATTTTGTTTTCCAAGTGGCCAAATACCTCATCTCACCCAAAGCCATGCTTTGGGTGAGGTGAGTTTGAGAGCAGCCTGGCCAACATGGTGAAACCTCGCCTCTACTAAAATTACAAAAAATTAGCTGGGCGTGGTGGCACGTGCCTGCAATCCACGCTACTTGGGTGGCTGAAGTAGGAGAATCACTTGAACCTGGGAGGAATAGGTTGGCAGTGAGCTGATATTGCGGCACTGCATTCCAGCCTGGGTGACAGAGCAAGACTCCATCTCAAAAAAAAAAAAAATTGTTACTCTTTTATTGTTTTTTTAATTGACACATAATTGTAAATATTGATGGAATATAGTGGATACAGTGAGATATGTTGATACGTATATGCATGATGTAATAATCAAATCAGAGATTTAGCATTTTCATTACCTCAAACATCCATCATTTCTTTGTGGGGAGAACATTCAAAATCCTCTCTTCTAGTGATTTTGAAATATACCATAAAATATTGTTAACTATTATCACTGTTCTGTGCAATAACACATCAGAGCTTACCCCTCCTAACTAACTAACTGTGACCCTCTACACATAAACCAATTTTTCCCCAAGCCCCCTTTCCCTTCCCTTCCTCAGACTCTGGTAACCATCATTCTACTCTCTACTCTTACGAGATCAACAACTTTCTTAGATTCTGCATATGAGTAAGATCATGCAGTATTTGTCTTTGTATTTGCATTTCACTATTTTGTGCACATTAGTTATTCGGTTGTTTCATTGTTTATTTACATATGTATTTGCATGTGTTGCATATATTTCTTGGTCTAAACATTTATTTGCAAGTGCATGACTGTGGTGACTTCTGCTGCTGCAGGGCTTCATCTCTGAACAGAGGATGCCAAGCCAAGGCCCACAGGATATAAAGAAGTTTCAAATTGGAAAGTAGATAACTCTCTCCAGCAGTCTTTCAACTGAGCTCTATCTGGCCTGCAATAGATAGATATGATGAGTAACTTGAGTGGTCTTTTCTACCTAACGAGTGGGTTTTGAGGCATACAATGTAGTTGTTTATGTGCCAACTATATTAAGTTGAAAATTAGCCGGACAATTTAGTCAAGTATGCTAAGTCTAAAGGAGGAGGGAAAAAGGACAATGGTTATTCTCTCTGTCCTAAAATCTGTCTCATTAAATGTGCAGCAGGTAAAGTAATAAACATTCAGGGAAAGACATAGGAGACAGAAGGGAGAGGGAAGAGGGATTTCTTTTCTTTTTTAATCTAGTGAGTATATTCTGCTTATTCCTAATGGACTGAGAGCGTCGGGATTCTGACTGAAATGGCATAGTGAAGGGGAGTGATGGATATTTTCAGCTGTGCTGTGTGTAGTGTTTCACTTCAATAAGTGCCATTCATGTGGCTAGAAATTTGTTTGGCACTTTTTAGAGTGAAATAATGCACAACAGGTACAACTTCAGTGCTGGCCCTGGGGACGGGAACATGGCTACCTGCACACAGGTGCCATTTCCTAAGTGTCAGAACTACCCACTAAGTGACGGGTCAACTCATAAAACCCTTTTAAGAGCAGTCTGTGGGGTAAAACCTAGAGAAGGAGATTCTCTGGGAATAGCCTCCTCTGTGGCTTCCTTATGGCTTCATATTTATTATTATTAAGATGGTCAGGGCCACCAGCATCAGCCATGCTCTGTGTAGTGCCTTATTCAGGAAGGTGTTACTCATGCAGATTAATATATGAATGGCACCCTTCTGAGTAGAGTAATGTGCAACATGGACCACATTTGTGGTGGCATTGGTAATGATGAGTGGAATTTCAGTCACAATACTGCACTGCCTTGAGCCTTGGTACCCAGCCTTTAGTGATGAGCCATTTCCAGTTACTCTCTGAAGTACCTCTTGAGAGATCTCATCCAGAACTGAGGGTACCTGGGGAAAGTCTCTCATGTAGGTTTTTTAATTATTTATTGCTTTTTCTCTGCAAAATGACAGACTACACAGGAAACAAGATTTGAGGGAGGAACATGATACTTTTTCTCTTGTACCTCTTAGTCTTTACTCTCTATGCAGCAAAAATACACTTCTTGCCTTAAAAACCCCTGAAAAGTTTACACTGATCATCTTTCCTCATAATATTTAAGCCTTCATTTGAGGTAGCGCAAATAACCTCCTGGTCTTCCCTGCTGAGCTGCTCTTCCCTGCTGAACTCCAAACTACATAAACCATCTTACGAAGTGATCTCCTCAAGGCTTAGATATCTCAAATTCCCTCTAATATTCCTGTGTATCCATGATGATATTATCATATGAGTAAAATCTGATGTGATACCCCAAATTTGCTTTCATTTGAACTATTTACATTTTTTAGCTGGTCTTTTTAAGTATTATGTGAACAGATGAAATGATGAGACTATATATGTATGAACATGTGTGTATATATATTTATGGAAACTTTACATATACAAAGTTTATGTGTATATATGTGTATACATATATACATATGTATATACACACACATATCCATAAGTATGTATATACACATGTTCATAGTCTCACCACTTCATCTGTTCACATAATACTTAAAAAGACCAACTGAAAAATAAATATAAATAGTATCTATCTGTATATTATATATATGACATTCACAGAAAAAGGAAAAGGATCATGTTCCTATCACAAATCTGGTTCCTAGTGTAGTAGTCATTTTGTGGCAAAAAAGCAATAAATGCTCAAAAAAACCTATATGAGATACTTTTCACAGGCACCCCAGGCACCCTCAGATTCTGGATCAGGTCTTAGAAGACCTTCAAAGAAACACCCAGAATAATGATTGATGAAATATGGAAGTCTACGTAAAACATCATAAATCTCTTCAGATATTTAGTATAAGGATACTATAAGGAATTACCTTAGGAAATTATCTGCAGGGGATGAATCAGCAAGCTGGGGACCCAGGAGAACTGATGGTATCGTTGTATTTCAAGTCCAAAGGTCAAAGAATCAGGAGAACCATTTTGTAGATCAAGTCCAAAGGCCAGCAGGCTTGAGACCAAGGAAGAGTCAAGCTTTTTATTTGAGTATGACAAAAAAAAAAAAGAAAGAAAGAAAAAGGAGATGCCCCAGTTTGAAGGCGGTCAAGGAGGAGGAATTCTCTCTAACTCAGGGGAGAGTCGGCCCTTTTGTTCCATTTAGACCTTCTTCTGATTGGTGCAGGCCCACCCTCGTTAGGGAGGGCAATCTACTTTACTCTTTCTACTGATTTAAATGCTAATCTCATTCAAAAATACCTTCATGGAAACACCCAGAATAATGACTGACCAAATGTCTGGGCACTCCATGACCCAGTCAGGTTGAAACAGAGAATTAATCATCACAAGTTCACCCCGTGTCATACTGACAGTTCTACACATCTCCTTAAATTATATTTAATCATCACATGATAAAAATACCAAGGTCATAATTTCATTTAATATTATAAAACTACCATTTGTACAACCCAGAATTCACTAACCAATTCACCAGAAGAGGACATGAAGTCCTGGAGTGATGTTTACTCTTCTCCATGACATTCCATAACATAAATACTATGATTTAAAGTTAACAATATTTAATAACTATGATATAATATCGGTACATCTTATGTTATATGATGAGGAGATAAGAGAAACAAGAAAACAAATAGAGAAATATATTAATAAAAATATAAGTAGAAAATGCTCATGAGAACTGCGGTTCTCATTTATGTAACTGTCAGCTGGTGGTAGCTGGTATTTACAATTCCTTTTCTTCACTACCCATTTTGTATTCCCTTTGTTTTCAGCAAGCGTCTCAGATAGCCATGATTTTTTACATAGTGGAGTGACCTAAACTTTCCTTTCTGAAGGGTCTGGGCCATTAGTAGTCCTGCCAGGATTGGGTTGTTGTCATTTTCTATTGACCTTAATCACAAGGCATAGTAATGCTAAAAGACATTTAATGTATTTCAGACATACTCTCCCTTACCTCCATTGTAGAGTACTACTCCGATTTTCCCTGGGTAGTCAGGATCACCTGCCCTAGGCCACACAATAACTCCCTTCTCAGACCTCCTAAAAAATTCAGAAATTTTGTATTGACTTTTCTCTTTCCATGTTTTCAGGAAATCTTAAACTATAGCTGTTATGAGAGAAAGAGAAAGACAGAGACAGAAAGAGAGACAGAGAGACAGGACTGGAGCAGTACCTCTTTTACACTTCTGTGCTGAAAAATGTGAGAAAACCTGATGCCTCCTTTCAGGTAAACTATATTAAATTACGATCAAGTGTTGGCAAATATGGATTGTGGAATTTTAATTTGTTTCCCATCTCAAAACAACCATATGCCCCCCTCCCTAACTCAAGAACTTGACGGGAAATGTAGGTTATAATGAAATAGTAGGTTATAATGAAATAGAAGAAAACTGCTGTTTTCTTTCCTAACAGTATTACCATTCAACTACATGTGGCTACTCCTCATTGTATGTATTTCTGTCCTTCTTGCACTCATAGGATTTCCTTGGGCACTGAATCCCAGATACTCCTGATAACATTTTTTGGCCACTGTGACTTTTTAAAATGTGTCCTAGCACATTTGTTGGTGTTTATATGGTGATGGGGGGAGTAATATATGTATTTGTGTGTGCCTTGGTATATGTGCCCATACATTTTTGTGTGCATATAGTGTGGGGATTTTGTTATGTTGTTTTTATTGTTTGAGGTTTGGTCTCTGTTTTGTTTTTGTTTTGCTTTTGCTATTCTTATCAGTTTGTTTCACGTGTATGGTTTTGCTTTGTTTGACTTTGGCTCCTTTGGGGTTATACATGTTTGAATTTGTTTTCAGATTTGGCATGCACTTTGTTATTGGTGTTTTGACTGGTATTTCTTAATGTACATTGCTTGGAATTCTGAATTTTCTTTTTGTTATTTGCATTTCACTGTGTCATTTCTGTTTGTTATATTTTTATTTGCATATTAATTTGTGCATATGTTGTTGGAACTTTGCATTGTATGTTGCTAGAGTTCTTTAGATGGCTTAATTTTGTTTATGGGTAGTTTTTATGTATTTTTTTTATTTTAGTTTTGTTCTTTTTAATCTTGTTTACTTCGGTCTGTATGTGTCTGTGTATGTGGTTTCATGGAGCAGTGGGTCTTAGACTCTCTTGCTATGTGCCAGGTTGCTGCAAAGACTCCTTTGAAGCTACTGAGGAATGGGTGATGCAAAGGAACAGAAGTAGTACTTGTATTGGTGTTTCAGGGGGAGAGTATTGTTTTCTGCCTATTTTTTTCCCCTTGAGAACTTTGGGGAGCTAGATCAAGGGCCCAAATATTTAAGAGAAAAGCTAAGTGGGCAAAAGGAAAATTGATATATGTAAATATTTCTACAGAATCTAACTTTGGTTGCTTTTCATGGATTTCAAACAATTCAGTAAAAGGGTTGAGATATTTAGAATCATTTTGTTCACTGAACAAAAGAAACACTTGAGACAGAATATTCACTATTATCCATTTCAAACTCAAAAGAAGTACATGGCTACTGTGTAAGATGGCTCTGATAATTTACTCTTACTAAACTAAATGCGGAGTGATTAAGCCCAGGACCACATGGTAGCATACATCTGGAAGAAGGAAATTCTAACTCTGTGCCAACACAGCTTCATGTCTATAGTGTCTATACTGGATGGAGTTCTTCTCTACTTTGTCACTTTTTTTATATTAGAATCCCTGTGAAAAATGAGGACAAAAGTCCTGTGTATAGAATTCAGACTGGGAAGAAAGAAGACAGAGTTTAGGTGGCCAGTTTGTCTTGGAGATTTCTCTTGAGAGCACATCTTTAGGGGCACAGGTTATCATAAGTCTTCCTGTAATGCAGAGAAATATTAAGGAATGTGTGATGTTCTCTGCATTTAAGGGAGAGCACAACTTACTTCCTTATGGACAGTTGCAAGCAAGGGAACATGAGCAGAAGTCTCAGATTTCCAAATCTGAGATAACTGGCAAAATTATCTTCAAATTATTTTGCTGGGCGTGGTGGCTCACACCTGTAATCCCAGCACTTTAGGAGGTGAAGGCAGGTGGATACCTTGAGATTAGGAGTTCAAGACAAGCCTGGGCAACATGGTGAAACCTTGTCTCTACTAAAAATACAAAAAATTAGCCAGGTGTGGTGGCAGGAGAGGCTGAGGCAGGAGAATCACTTGAACACAGGTGGTGGAGGATGCAGTGAGCCAAATTCGCACCACTGCACTCCAGCCTGGGCAAAAGAGCCAGTCTCCATCTCAAAAAAAAAAAAACAAAAAAAGAAAGAAAGAAAGAAAAAAACTCTAGATTAATTACCTTAGATTTGTAGTAAACAAGATTGTGAGATGGGAGTCAAGAGAGATAATGACATAGCAATGTGGGACATCAGGGATTGTTGGTGAGTAATCCTGAAGGACTAAAATTTATCATTTGTGCATTGTGAAAGGAACTACTTTGTTCCCATCAATCAGTTTTGCTCACAGTATTTAAGTGTCCTTCAAGAGAATTGCTCAAATTCTGTCCCTACACAAATACCTTTCCATCTGAACCCCAAATACCTTTACCCTTTCACTCATTTATAGTACTTTCCTGTCTCAAAGCCTATTACTGTGCCAGTGCTCAGGAAATCTTCTCTCATGTCAACATGTAATTATAAATGAAGATAGTGCTGAAAACTTTCCCTTCAGTTGGTCTCCTTACCTTTTTAATGTGAACGTTTTTACATATGTGAATGAACGATGTGACAAAAGAATCACTTCAGAATGAATAAATATTGCAAGACTTTTGAGTAGGACTAAATACTGCATTTACTTTTTTCCCTAATTTTTCTTGGGTTCTTATTAACATACAACTAAATGAGAGAAAAGATGTCAAGAGCCACTCTCTTTTGGACATAATCATAGCACTGGACCAGTGCCTGGGGAGTAAATTGTAAATTTTACATTCTTCTGTTGAGAAATGATGTAGAAATTGGTGTCATTTCTGATACAAGCTCCTTTAAACCATTTTAGGGTTTGAGTTGACAACGTGTATTTGTGAATTCCTTTGCCTAAAGCTAGTAACCGTATATCATATGTCAACCTAAGCTGTGTGAGACAATTTTAGGTTGTAATAGAAATTAGAGATATTGCTGTTCTTTGTCACCTAACATAGTAGTTAGAATGGTATGGTGTGCCGGTTGGTACCATTATCTTCCCCATTCCTTCCTGTACTCTAGCATTTCCCGTAGACTTGTCTATGACAGTAACTACTCTGAGTTTTTCTTCACTTTTGCATGTTTCTATGGTAGTGGTCAGAGTAATCTATGTGTACGTTTGGTGTGGAATTATAATTTTATGTGAGTGTGCTTATGTTGTATGGATATTATTGTTGGGTTAGTTTTAATATTTAGTTGAAATGTTCTTTAGCCTCTCGTATTAATGTTGCATACATAAATTTGGTTTTAATATGTTACTGAATTCAGTTTGCTGGTATTTTGTGGAGTTTTAGTTTAGAACTCTTGAGAAAGAGATTTTACACGGGCTTAATTTACTTTTATATTTTCCTTCGAGTTTCCATACTCCTCATACCAAAGACCCCACAGACAGAGACTGAAAAGTTGTTATATGTTTTATATACCTACGTTACAAAGTATAATATTTCTTGTTGTCTGCTAACCCCATCTCCACCAGGTGTATGTTTGCCTTGGATACTGCTAATTGTTAGGCTTTTGTTTTCAGAAGATAAGGTATGTACTCTTTTTGCTAGCTTCTTTCATCATATTTTTTATGGTTGTGTATTATTTCATTATATTCCATGAATTGTTCATCTGTATACCTGTTGATGACATTTCAGTTGGGTCAAATTTTTGGCTACTATGAATAATGCTGCTGTGAACACTGATGTAGAAGGTCTTGTTTTGATGTTTTCCTTGGAATGGCAAGATCATATGATTGATGGATATATGATTAACTTTTTAAAAAACTGAAAATCTGCTTTCCAAAGTTTTACAGTTCCAGATTTCTAGTTTCTCCTCATCTTTAGCAGCACTTAGTATATTTAACCTTTCAAATTTTGGCTCCTTGTGGGAGTAAAGTGTTACCTGATTATGGTTTTAATGTGTATTTCCATAATAACGAATGATGCTAAGCATTGGATGGTAAGCATTGTTGTATGCTTAATTTCCATTCATATATGTTCATTAGATAACTTTATTTGGAAGACAAAAACACCATAAACAACTCAAATTTCCTTCAATGGCTATGGTACATCCATTCACTGGAATACTATTTCATAACAATTTGATTCATCTCAAAGACATTTTGCTAAGTGAAACCAGTCTCAAAAAGGTGCCATGTTGTATGATTCCATTTATATGAGATCCCTTAAATGATGACTTATATTAATGGAAAATAGTTTAGTCATTGTCAGGGCTTAAGGGTAGCTTCACTACAAAGTGACAGCAGAAGGAAACTATTTACCGTGATGTAACTGTTCTCTATCTTGAAAGTGGTGATATTTATCTATACATGTGTTAAAATTCATAGGAGTATGTGCATACAAAAAATTTTAAGTAAGTTTACTGTGCATGTTTAAAGCATATTCTATGACTACTAATAATTTCTGTTGCAAATCCTTTCACCACATTCCAGTCTTAGCCAAGGTAAATAGCTTCTGTAATGTAAAGATGGCAAAGTATTATTTTAAATATCATACCTCAGATATTAGCTTTTATACTTCATTCTGTAATAAAAGAAACCTGGAATTGTTAGAAAAACTGTTGATTCTAAGTCTAAAGCAGGAAAATTACAAGAGAATTACAAACCTGAGCAATCTGAAGTACCAGAAGAGAGTATTCTAAAAATAAAGATAAGGGCATGACAAGTGATGCAGCCTAAAAGAGCTTCCAGTTTGCCAAAGCTGAATAATTCGATAAGCGAAATTCATAACAACAGTATTTGATTAATACCTAGGAGTACATACTATATAAATAAACTATTGAATAATTGCATGTGGGAAAAGGTAGTGTTACAGACTGTTTATATCCTTCCCAGAGTTATATGTTGAAATCCTAATTTTCAATGTGAATGATATTAAGAGGTGGTACTTTGGGAGGTGATTAAGTCATGAGGGTGGAGCTTTCACCATTGGGATTGGTGCCCTTACAAGAAATGCTCCCAGAGAGTTCTGTCACCTCTTTTCTGCCATGTGAGGACATAACAAGAAGTCTGCAGTAGTTTGAAACCCAGAAGAGGACCCTAACCAAATCTTGACCCAGTTGGCACCCTAATCTCAGACTTCCAGAAACCAGAACTGTGAAAAATAAATTTTTGTTGTTTATACACCAACAAATTTATGGTAATTTGTTAGAGTAACCTCAATTGACTAAGTTACAAAACTTCCTTACAAAATAATTCTGAATTATATGTGTAGATACTCTCCTTATTTCCCAAGAGGTGGAATTTATTGCCTCTCTACTTGAATGTAGACTGGTCTCAATGACTCATTTCCAAAGAATTGTGTGAGTAAAGGGAAAAAAGTAGTAATGTTACAGTACAGAAACTAGAAAACATACCACCTTAACCAAGTATTTAAAGGTTAACACCAGTGGTGTTAAGTCATGTTGATTGATTTACTTTCATCTGATATGATGCAATGAAAAGGCCACTTTATCTTCATGGTATTCCACCCGAAAAATCTCAGAACCATAATCAAATCAAAAGGAAACATCAGAAAAACTCAATCTGAGGGGCATTCTAGAATATGGCTGAATAGACAGATTTGACTCTTCAAAACTGTCATGGACATGAAAACCAAAGAAAAACTGGTATATTTCACTAATTAAGGAAACAATAAAATCACATTTGTGGGAAGAAAGTGCAGAAATGTAAATGTCTATAATTCTGTTAATGTTATTGTGCCACTCTTAATTTCTGAGTTTTCGCTGATGTATAATTGTTATGTAAGATGATAACCTTAGGGGAAGATGGGTGATGGATATATGGGAACTCTAGGTACTGTGTTTACAACTTTTCCATAAACCTAAAATATTATTCCAAAATAAACAGAAGAGCAAAGAATGAAAGGAAAGAAACAACAACAAAACATAAATCCAATTCCTCTTCTGCCTAGTGTATATGAAAGAAGAAGGAATGTGAATTTCAACTTAACAACATATATACATATTGCATGTATGAAAAATTCAGATGAACACCAAATTCATGATTTTTCTTCAACAACACAGTAATACAGGTTAAAGATCTATTAATCAGCTTGATCTTAAGGAAGAATATGCCCTTCTAATGAAAAATGGCATACAGAGACTGGCTCATCTATGACAAAGAAAGTAAGGCAATTTGCTGTGCCCTAGCAAGCCCTAAGGAATAAGAAGGAAAGTCTACCACTGGGGAAAGAAATGCAACATGGAGACAGATTCCTATGTGGTTTACATGGGCACAGATGTCAAAGATCAATGTGTAAGCCCAGAAGACGGAGAAAATGTCTCTGGAAGCTAAATATCACCCTATGCACAAAGCAATGCTAGAGGAATTTGAAGACTGTATTACTCTTAAGGTAGTCAACAGAACAACAAAACCCAATATAGCTTAACCAGTGGCTCAAGCTGTATCAGGGTCCATGTAGGCCAAGGCTGGTACTGGAGCAGCTAGGATATCAGGAGCAGTGTCCAGATACTTCATAGGGTAGTGGGGACCCTGGGTGTAGCCCAGGAAAGCATTCTCCCCTCCTAGGCTTCTTGCCCTGTGATGGGAGAAAGGATTACTACAGAGGTCTCTGAAATGCCTTTGAGGCCTTCCCATTGTCTTGGTTATTAACATTCAGCTCTGCTTTACTTATGCAGATTTCTGCAGCTGGTCTGAATTCTTCCCCAGAAAATGGGTTTTTCTTTTCTACCATGTGGCCAGGCTTCACATTTTCAAAACCTTTATACTCTGCTTTCCTTCTTTTAAATATAAGATCCAGTTTTACATCATTTTTTCGTTGATGCATATGAGCATAAGCTATTTATTAGAAGCGACCTGGATCCATATTGAATGCTATGCTGCTTAGGATTTCCTCTACTAGAAACCCTAAATCATCGCTCTCAAGTTCAGAAGTTCCACAGATTCCTAGGGCAGGGCAACTAATAAGCCAAGAGTGGAGAAAATATAACTGAAGGATATAAATACTAAATCCACCATCAGGCAGAAAAACAAGAAAATTAATTAGGAATAAGAAAACGATGAAACACGGGAAAAAACTAGAAAGCCAGCTGGTTTAAATGCATGTATATAATTATGCTAATATAAATGATCTAAATGCTTCCATTAAGACAGAAATTATCATTATCATAAGACAGAAATTATCTGTCATTAAGACAGAAACTATCAAATTATATAGAAATAAGAAACAACTATACACTTTCTAAAACAAACATTTTAAATAGAAAGACCTATGTGCCAGTTAGGTAAAAGTAAAAGCATTGAAAATATATTAATGCAAACAGTAAATTTCAAAGCTGAAAAGCTTAGAGCTATATTTAACTGTTACTAACACACATACATACACAGAGAGAGCCTCCCCCAAATAAATGAACTATAAAGAAGCATGGAGCTAAGAGAAATAAAATAGCATTTCTTGTCTTCTAGCCCATTATCTGTCTTATCTATCTCTCATAGTAATTTCTATGGGTTCTTTACACTCCATACCCTGAAGAATAAATGAAATTTCTGCTCTCTCCAACCTGGTACCCTCTGACTGTTCTCCACTTCTTTGCATCCAGGTTTTTGTATTCTGTGGTTTTTCTGTTGGAAACTGGGTTTGTGCAGCACAGCTGGAGATTAAGGACAACAGAAACTGGTGGCTGGTTGGTCCTGTATACTTAACCAGTAATTTTAAGGTTTTTTTTCTGTTTTTTTTTTTTTTTTTTTTGAGACAGGGTCTCACTTTAAAATTCAGGCTGGAGTACAGTGGCGCTATCTCTGCTCACTGAAACATCTACCTCCCAGATTCAAGGGAGTCTCCTGCAACAAACTCCTGAGTAGCTGGGATTACAGGCACAAGCCACCATACCTGGCTAATTTTGTACTTTCAGTAGAGACAGGGTTTTACCATGTTGGCCACGGTGGTATCAGACTCCTGGCCTCGAGTGATCTGCCCACCTGGGCAACCCAATGTGCTGGGATTACAGGCAGGAGCCACTGTGCCCAGCTTACTTTGAAGATTTTATTTTTTTTTTGAGACAGAATTCCACTCTTGTTGCCCAGGATTGAGTGCAATGGCACAGCCTCTGCTCATTACAGCTTCCCCATCCCGGGATCAAGTGATTCTCCTGCCTCAGCCTCCCAAGTAGCTGGGATTACATGTGCCCACCACCACACCTGGCTAATTTTCTGTATTTTTAGTAGAGACAGGGTTTTACCATGTTGGCCAGGCTGATATCTCGAACTCCTGACCTCACTTGATCTGCCTGCCTCGGCCTCCCAAAGTGTTGGAAATACAGGCATAAGCCACCGCCCCTGTCCTGACTATGAGGATGTTTAATGAGACAAGCAAAATAACGTGAAAACCAATGGGATAATCCAGACAAGGATTACTCTCCTCTAAGGAAAAGAAGTGAAAAGCTCTGTTCTTGCTAACACTAAAAATATGCATGTTAATTATCTGTTCATGGTGTTCTGTGCCTGTAATGCCAGCTACTAGGGAGGCTGAGGCAGTAGAATAGCTTCAACATGGGAGGTGGAGCTTGCAGTGAGCGCAGATCGTGACAATGCATGCCAGTCTTGGTGACAAAGCCAGACTCTGTCTCAAAACAATAACAAAAACAAAAAACAAACATCTGCATGTAAAAATCTCACTCAGGGCAGGATGAATAGGGGAGTGCTGGGGGCTAGAAGCTTCATAGTTCGCTGGCAGAAATCTTGGTGGCCATGCAAAGCCATAATATACCTATAGAGACTTGAATAAAAACTGCATGAATAGGGAGCATTTGTACTGGGATGCCACATTCAGCCATTCAGCGTGCAGTGCCCTTCACAGGGAGGTGGTATTCATGTGGACTAAATCATGAAGGCCGCCTTCTTGAGAAAAGTAATGTACAGCATGTACTGCGTATGTGGTGTCCCTGGGGATGGGGTTGTAGCTGCAAGAACAGTGATGCCTGTTTTGGATCCTGTGCACCCACTCTTCAGTGCGGGGCTACTTCAAGGAACTTTTTGTGCCTTCTAGGAGACTATACATAGGAACAGTGGACTCCTGAGAAAACACACCCACTTAGGTTAAGAATTTATCTCTTTTTGCCAAATGAGGCTTGGCTCAAATGAGAAACTCACTGTATAGAGACCATAGCCATTGTTCGTCAGCTGAGAGGTTTTACTCCAGATTCCCACATTCTCTAAACTTTTCTCACTTATCAACTAGTCATCATTTGCAAGGCTCCTCCTTTAGAGCTCCCAAAAGACTCTCCTGCTCTTAGGTTCCTTCATTGCTGATCCCACAGTGTCCATTTCTTCACAAAAACTAAAATATTTTCTGATTGACTTTTAAAATACCTTTCAAATTGTATGTCACCAATTTATGAAGAGGTAAGCACAGTCCACTCAATAGTATTTCACTCTTTTTCTTTTTTCCCCATTTTTTAAGGATATATTTGAAGAATGGACAGGTATGATAGAATTGATACTCAAGAGATATCTCCTAGGCTTCTCTCCCCATTTGCTTGTGGTGACACTTCTTAACTCTTAACCTAATAGAGAGATATAGAGGGAAACACACACACACACACACACACAGAGAGCAAGAGAAAGACAAGCAGCAGACTGTGAGGCCATCTGCAGCATAAAACTAGAATGGATGTTTGGGAAGTAGGTTATAAATAAGCTACTTATATTGTGGAAATGTGTAAAAAATGTTATAAATAGTTAGTGATTAATACAATGTTTATTCCAACTGAAATAGAGGCTACAGCATAAACACCAAAAGGGAAAAACTAGAAAAAACCAGTTGCTGTATGGTTACAGGCAGGATTTTTATTTTTTAGATTCAGAATGTATGGATATGTGTAAGACCATTAATGTCTGAAACTAAAAAAAAAAAATCAGTTGAAGTATTTTTTTCTATAATGAAAACAGATGTACCAATACAATACATAGAATCTTTTGGGGGTGGCGGCAGCAGCATTCAACTGTCAAAAAATTCTTTCAGTTGGAAATACTGTATGTACACAGAATTTTCCAATTTTTAGTATATAATTTCTAAAACTGTATTATAGTGAATTCATGTTTACTTATATAGCTTTAAGTGATATCCTAAAATGAAAGAAAAGTAAGAGAATTTAGTTACATCTCTTTATGATTTCTCAAAAAGATCAGTATATTCACTGGTATTTATAGTTTTTCTAATAGTCAAATACTTTTTTGTATTCGGCATTTTTTCTTCCAACTTATTAAGGTTTACGTGTTATAAATATTGCATCTATTTAAGGTGTACATGATGTTTTGATATATGTATCCATAAAGCAATGATTAAATCAAGCTGATTAAAACATAAAATAATCTACACATAAAATACTTAGGTAAAACTCTACAGAAAAATTACAAGAACTCTGTGGTAGGCAGAATGATAGCACCCTGCCCCCAACCCGCCAAACAATGTTTACAGAGTACCCCTGAATTCAAAAACATCACATTTTATGGTAGAAAGAAACTGGCAGATATGATTATATTAAGTATTTTGAAATTGGAATTATCCTAGATTATCTAGGTGAGCCCAACATAATCACAAGGACTGTTATAAATAGGAAGCTGGACAGAATGACAGAAACATTGGAAAATGCTATAGCATTGACTAGAGGTGACAAAAGAATGGAGAAAGGAACTAGAATCTGAAAAATGCAATCAACTAGATTGTCCTATAGAGCCAAGAGAAGGAACAACGCCCTGCCAATGCCTTAATTTTAGCCAAGATAGACCTATTTTAGATTTCTGACCTTTAGACTCTAGTATAATTAGGTTGTGTTGTAAACAACCAAACTTATGGCAATTTGTAACAATATCAATAGGAAACCAAAAACATCTGTATGGTAAGAGTGTAAATACACTAAGAAAATCATTACTAGTTACGTGGAGTATCATATTTATGGATTGAAGGATTTAAATCTATAGATTTACAGAGTTCTATTGATCTATAGAGTTAATGCAATTCCAACCAATATCCCCCCAAAAAATCTGCAGATGTTAGCATGATGATTCTAAAACTGATATAAAGGCAAATAAAATAGAATATCCAACACAATCTGAAAGAGAATCACAAAGTTGAAAAAGTTACACTTGTAATTTCTAGAATTACTGTCAAACTAGATTAGCCAATATAGTGTGGTACTAAAAAAGGATGGACAAGCGGAATAGAAAGACCAGGAATATCCATACATGTCACCAATTCATTTTGACTAAGGCTGTAAAGTCAATCTAATGAAGTAATAATAGTATTTATACAATAAGATGCAGGGAAATGTTATATATATATGAACCTTGGTCCATATTTCAAACTACATACAGAAATTAATACAATCTTAGACCAAAATGTCAAACTATCAAATTTCATAAAACAGAAAATATGTTTGACCATTATTATATATGATATCAAAGTATAAAAATAAAATTGACTAATAAGTTGATAAAATAGACTTTGAAAAAATTAAAATTGGTCTTCAAATAAGACCACTGAGACAATAAAAAGGCAAACTACAGAATACTACAGAATACTGAAAATATATGTAATTTCATAATGTGATAAATATTTCCAGCATAAATAACTACATATAATTTAGCACTTCTGTGTATACTAAAAATTTTACTAGTTACCATATTGTAGTCCTAGCACATGAAAAAACCTGCTTTAATTGTTACATACTCATTCTAGACCTTCCTTCCTATAGTATAATTTTGTCCCATTGTTCGTGGATGTATTAGTTTATCCTCAATAATTTATAATACGTTAACATTTATAAGGGTTAGGAGTCAGGAACATGGAAAGGCAAGAACTCTAACTGTACAGAGCTCAAAAGAGGAAAAATAACTGCCAAAAACAAATTTTACACTTTTCCTAGTTATTCTTATATCGGAATTCTGTCAAAGAAAAATACATTTTTGTTGACATCTTTTTTTTTTTTTCTTACCATGAGCGTAATTCCTGTGTATTCCAGAACGACTTGGAAAACACATAAAAGGTATGAAACATATGAACTACAGTAATGAAATGTTATCATAATACTAACATCATAATGTGGATACAATATTTGATAAAATTTAGATATGGAACTTTCCACACACTTATCTGTGTTTATACTTAGATTTTAGGTTGGGGTCAACAATTTTGTACCATTCTCCTATAAATGATTTCAAATAATGCATCATGAATATTTTATAAAAACATTGAGTAGCCTAGGAAATGATTTTCAAACATGATTTGATATGCCATCTTTCATTCTATCATACAGTTTTGATTGATTTTTGACTTGCTTTTATAGCATTTTCAGTATTTTAAATGTTTTCTAAGTCTTTTCTAGTTTCTCTCAGATTTACTAAAATATTCCATTTTAAATAATGGTTTATTTCCACTGTTTAATACCACCAGAATTCTACCCTGATGATCCAATCACCTCCCACCAGGTCCCTACCACCAACATTGAGGATTAGAAGGCAACCTAAGATTTAGGTGGCGACACAGATCCCACCGTTACAATTCTGCCCTGGCCCCTCTCAAATGTCATGTCCTTCTCACTTTGCAAAATACAATCCCATCAGTCCCCCAAAGTTTTACCTCACTAAATCATTAACTAAAAAGTCAGAAATCCAGAGTCTTATCTGATTCAATTCTAATCCCTTCTGACTATCAGCCTATAAAATAAACACCAAGTTAATTACTTCTAAGATACAATGGAGGTAGAAGCATTGGGTAAATACTCATGAGAAATCAGCCAATAGAAACAGGCTACAGGTCCTGTCCACATCTGAAACCCAGCAGGGAAGTCTTTAACTCTTAAATCACCAAAATGATCTCCTTCGATTCCATGTACCACATCCAGGGCACACTGGGGCAAGGGTTGGGCTCCCAAAGCCTTGGGGAGCTCCAACCCTGTGGCTTTGTAGAGTCCAGTCTACAATGGGCTGGCACTGAGTACATATGCCTTTTCCAGGCTCAAATTACAAGCTGTCAGTAGATCTACCATTCTAGGGTCTAGAGGATAGTGGCCCACTTCTCACACCTCCACTAGGCAGTGCTCCAGTGTAGACTGTGTGTGGGAGCTCCAACCCCACATTTCCACTCTGCACTGCCCTAGTAAAGGTTCTCCAAGAGGACTTCACCCTTACAGCAGGCTTCCACCTGGATATCCATGTTTCTCCATATATCCTCAGAAATCTAGGTGAGGCTCCGAAGCCTCAACTCTTTCTCTGTGCACCCAGAGGCTTAACACCAAGTGGAGGCCACCAAAGATCGCAGTTTGCACCAACTGAACCAGCCGCTAAAGCTGTATGAGAGACACTTTTGGCCGAGGCTGGCGCTGGAGCAGCCAGGATATTGAGAGCAGTGTTCAGACACAGTACAAGGCAGTGGGTCCCTGGGTGTAGCACAGGAAAACACTGTCCCCTCCAAGGCTTCTTGGCTTATGATGGGAGGAGGGGCTACTGCAGAGGTCTCTGAAATGCCTTTGAGGCCTCCCCATTGTCTTGGCTATTACCATTCAGCTCCTTGTTACTTAAACAGATTTTCACAGCTAGCTTGAATTCCTCCCCAGAAAATGGGTTGTTCTTTTCTACCATGTGGCCAGGCTACACATTTTCAAAACCTTTACACTCTGCTTTCCTTTTAAATATAAGTGCCAGTTTTACACCATTTTTGTTGACACACATGAGCATGGGCTATTAGGAGCAACCAGGCCGCATGTTGACCGCTATGCTGCTTAGGAATTTCTTCTACCAACAACGCTACATCAATACTGCCAGGTTCAAAAGTTCAACAGATCCCGAGGGCAGGAGCACAATGCCCCAGTTTTTTGCTAATCCATAACAAAGGTGACATTTACTCCGCTTCCCAATGTTTCTCATTTCCATTTGAGACCTCCTCAGTCTGGTGTTCAGTGTCCATACCACTATCAGCCACCTAGTGGCAACCCATTTAACAAGTCTTTAGGAAATTTCAGCTTTTCCTTCATCTTTCTGTCTTCCTCTGAGCCCTCCAAACTCTTTCAACCTCTGCCTGTTACCCAGTGCAAAAGCTGCTTCCCCATTTTTGGTATCCGTAATTGGCTCATGGTTCTGTAGGCTGTACAGGAAGCCTGGCTGGGAAGGCCTCAGGTAACTTTCAAATATCCAAGAGGCAAGGGAGGACCTAGGTCCTCACATGGCCGGAAAAGGAGGAAGAGAAATGTGGGAGGTGCTACACACTTTTTAACAACCACGTTTCCTGAGAACTCACTCTCTCATGAACAGCACCAAAGAGATGGTGGTAGAACATTCATGGGAATTCCACCCTCATGATCCAATCAACTCCCACCAGGCCCCACCTCCAACACTGGGGATTGCTACTCAACATGAGATGTGGGTGGGAACACAGACTCAAACAATATCACTATTGAAAAAGGTAGACTTCACATTGAGCAAATGAGCAATTTCAGCACAGAGATAGGAACTGTGAGAAATGGTTATATTAGGAAAAAGCAAACTATTTTGAGACAAATTTTTTTTGATGGGCTTATAGTTATCTATATAATAACCACAAAAATGACATAATTTTTTCAGATAAAGAACATTTCGATTATTCATCCCAGTAGAAACGCATTACAAGACATGTTAACACATTTCCTCAGGCAGAAAACACACCGGGTAGAAACGTGAATCTACACAAATAAAAACCCAGAAAATAATAAAGATGAAGATCTGGATGTGAAAGGGAAATATCTCAGACCCCAAAATCACTAAATTAAAGGGAAAAGTCAAGCCGGGAACTGCTTAGGGCAAACCTGCCTCCCATTCTATTCATAGTCATCCCTCTGCTCAGGGAGATAAATGCTTATCTGACTGCCTCCTTTGGAAAGGTTAATCAGTAACTCAAAAGAATGTGACCTTTCTTCTGTCACCTACCCATGACCTGAAAGCCTCCCCACCACACTGAGGTGTTCCACTTTTGCTCTGAGTTGTCCCTCCTTTCAGGACTAGATTGAACAAATGTTCATCTTACATATGTTGATTGATGTCTCATGTCTGCCTAAAATGTATTTAAACCAAGCTGTGCTGGCCAGAAGTGGTGGCTAATGCCTGTAATCCCAGTACCTTGGGAGGCCAATGCAGGTGGATCACCTGAAGACAAGATTTTGAGACCAGCCTGGCCAACATGGCGAAACTCCATCTCTACTAAAAGCAGAAAACTTAGCCTGGTGTAGTGGTGGGTGCCTGTAATCCCAGCTACTTGGGAAACAGAGGTTGGAGAATCGCTTGAACCTTGAAGGCAGATGTTGCAGTGAGCCCAGATCATGCTGCTGCACTCCAGCCTGTGTGACAGAGCAAGACTCTACCAAAAACAGAAACAAAAAAGAACAAATCCGAGCTGTGCTCTGACCACCTTGGGCACATGTCACCAGGACCTCCTGAGGCTGTGTCATGGGTGTATATTCTCAACCTTGGTAAAATTAACTTTCTAAATAAACTGAGGCCTGTCTCAGATTTTGAGGGTTCACCCAGAGGCATTTTATTACTCTTCTATTAATCACTCAATAATAATTAACAGTGAAAACAAATATGTGTGTGTGGATAAAAACTTTAATTAACAAACCTATGACAAAGGATGGGGTGAATTCTAAGCATACTAACATAAGATATTTTAACTTTACATCAACTAGTATAATATTCGTTGAAGACAGACTGTTAAGAATTAAATATGAACTTTGTAAACCCTAGAGCAACCGCTATTTTTTTTAAAGTGACCTAACTAATAAGCCAAGAGTGAAGAAAATGTAACTAAATGATAAATACTAAATCCATCATCAGGCAGAAAAACAAGAAAATTAGGAATAAGAAAAAGATGAAACAGAAAAAAACTTGAAAGCCAGTAGATTTAAATGTATGTATATAAATAACTACACTAATATAAATGATTTAATGCTTCAATTAAGACAAATTGTCAAATTGCATAAAAATAAGAAACAACTAAATACTTTTCTAAAACAAACCATTTTAAATATGAAGACCTATGTCAAAGTTGGGTAAAAGTCAATGGATGGAAAATACATTAATGGAAATCCTAAATCTTAGAGTTAAAAATCTTAGAACTATTATTGTTAATATACACACACACACACACACACAGCGTGAACACACACTCAAATGAACTATAAAGAAGCATGGAGCTAAGAGAAATAAAATAGCATTTCTTATCTTCCAGCCCATCATCTTTCTTGTGGGTCTCTTGTATTAATTTCTATGAGTTCTTTCCCCATGAATAGCCTGAAGAAGAAATGAAATTTCTGCTCTCTCCAACCTGGTATCCTCTGACTCCTCTCTACTTATTTGCATCTAGGTTATTGTATTCTGTGGTTTTTCCATTGGAATTTAGGTTTCTGCAGCACAGATGAAATTTTAGGACAACAGAAAGATTTGCTGAGTGGTTGGTTCTTTCTACTTAACCAGTAATTTTAAGTTTTTTCTGTTTGATCTTTTTTTTTGTTTTGTTTTTTGTTTTCTTGTGAGACAAGTCTCACTTTGTAATTCAGGCTGGAGTATAGTGGCAGGATCTCTGCTGACCAAACCTCTGCCTCCCAGTTTCAAGGGATTCTCCTGCCTCAGTCTCCTGATTAGTTGAGATTACAACAAACCAAAACAAAAATCTACATGTTAATATCTCACTCCAGGCAGTATAACAAGGGGAGCGCTGGGGGCTGGAAGCTGCAGAGTTCCTTGGCATAAATCTTGGTGGTCATGCAAATGCATAATACTCCTATAAGGACATGAATAAAAACTGCATGAATAGGGAGCATTTGGTCTGGGATGCCACGTTCAGCCATTCAGCGTGCAGTGCCTTTTGCAAGAAGGTGTCATTCATGTGGACTAAAATATGATGACACCTTCTTGAGAAGTGTAATGTACAGCATGTACTGTGCGTGTGGTGTCCCTGGGGATGGGGTTGTAGCTGCAAGCACAGTGATGCCTGTTTTGGATCCTGTGCACCCACTCTTCAGTGCGGGGCTGCTTCAAGGAACTTTTTGTGCCTTCTAGGAGACTATACATAGGAACAGTGGACTCCTGAGAAAATACATCCACTCAGCTTCTTTATCTATTTTTGCTAAATGAGGCTTGAATCAAATAAGAGATTGCATTGAGGCCACAGCCATTGTTTGTCACCTGAGTGGTTTTACTCCCGTTTCCCACATTCTCTAAATTTTTGCACTTATCAAGTACTCATTATTTGCAAGGCTTCTCCTTTAGAGCTTCCAAAAGATCTCCTGCCTCTTAGGTACATTCATTGCTGATCCACAGTGTCCATTTTCTCTCAAAGACAAAAACATTTTCTGATTGACTTTTAAAATACCTTTCAAAGCTTTATGTCATTCATTAATGAAGGGTTAAGCATAGTACCCCCAAGAGTATCTCACTCTTTTTAATTAACTTTTCCCCTGATTTTTTAGGAATATACTTGAAAAATGGAAGACTATGATAGAATTGATACTCTTCAATTATTATTGAGATGTATCCTAGGCTTCTCTCCCCATTTGATTGTGGTGACACTTCTTAACTCTTAACCTTATGGAGAGAGACATAAGGAAATACACATACACACAGAGAAAGAGAGAGAGAGCGAGCGCGCATCCAGGAGAAGGAGGAGCACCAGACTGTGTGAGGGGATCTGCAGCATGAAACTAGTACCCAGGTTTGGGTAGTAGGTTATAAATAAGCTGCTTATATTGTGGAAATGTGTAAAAATAATTTATAAATCGTAAATGATTAATACAATTTTGATTCCAGCTGAAATAGAGGCTACTGCAGATACACCAAAAGGGAGAAACTATAAAAAACAATTGCTATATGGTTACAGGCAGGATTTTTGTTAATTTGTTTTAGATTCAGAATGTATGAATATGTATAAGACCATTAATGTCTTCACATAAAAAAAACAGTTGAAATATATTTTCCATTATGAAAACTATTTTTTTGTGGGGTGTGTGGCATTCTGAATAGTAAAAAAAACTCTGTCAGTTGAAAGTACTGTATGTATATAGAATTTTCCAAAGTGATAACTATATGTAGTATATAATTTCTAAAACTCTATTAAAATTTAGATGTGGATCTTTCCACACATTTATCTGTATTTATACTTACATTTTAGGATGGGGTAAAAATTTGTGCCATTCTCTTATAAATGATTTCAAATAATGCATCATTAATATTTTATGAAAACACTGAATAGCCTAGTGGATAATTTTGAAACATGATTTTATGTGCCATCTTTAATTCTATCATGCAATTGTTTTCTGATTGATTTTTGACTTGCTTTTATACCATTTTCAATATTCTTCTTTCTCTCAGATTTACTAAAATATTCCATTTTAAGTAGCAGTTTATTTCCACTATTAAATTCCACCAGAATTCCACCCCCATGATTCAGTCATCTCCCGAGAGGCCCCACCTCCAACACTGGGAATTACAATTCAACCTAAGATTTGAGGGGGGACAGAGATCCAAACTTTATAATTCTGCTCTGGCCTCTTCCATATCTCATGTCCTTCACACTTTGCAAAATAAAATCCCAACAGTCCCCAAAGTCTTAACTCACTGAAGGATTAACTCACAAGTCCCCAAACCAAAGTCCCATCTGAGACAAGGCTATTGCTTTCTGCCTATCAGCCTACAAAAGAAAAGCAAGTTACTTACTTCTAAGGTACAATGGAGGTATAAGCATTGGGTAAATTCTTGTGAGAAATCAGTCAATAGAAAGGGGCTGCAGGTCCTGTGCAAGTCTGCAACCCAGCGGGGAAGTCTTTAAATCTTAAATCTCCAAAATGATCTCCTTTGATTTCATGTCCAACATCCAGAGGACACTGGTGCAAGGGCTGGGCTCCCAAAGCCTAGGGCAGCTCTAACCCTATGGCTTTGCAGGGTCCAGCCCCCGGTGGGCTGGCATTCAGTACCTATGCCTTTTCCAGGCTCAATTATAAGCTGTCAATGGATTTAGCATTCTAGGGTCTGGAGGATGTTGGTCCTTCTCTGACAGCTCCACGATGCAGTGCTCCAGTGTGGACTCTGTGTGGCGGCTCCAACATCACATTTCCCCTCTGCACTGCCCTAGTAAAGGTTCTCCATGAAGACTAGACCCCTGCATTAGGCTTCTGCTTGGACATCTATGTTTTTCCACACTTCCTCTGAAATCTAGGCTGAGGCTCCCAAACCTCAAATCTTGCTCTGTGCACCCACAGGATTATCACCAAGTAGAAGCAACCAAGTATCATGGTTTGCTTCATCTGAACCTGTGGCTTAAGCTATATCGGGGAAACTTTGGGCCAAGGCAGGCGCTGGAGCAGCCAGGATATTAGGAACAGTGTCCAGACACTGTACAGGGCAGTGAGGCCCTGGGTGTGGCCCATAAAAACATTCTCCCCTCCTAGGCTCCTTGGCCTGTGATGGGAGGTGGGACTACTGCAGAGGTCTCTGAAATGCCTTTGAGGCCTCCCCATTGTCTTGGCTATTATCATTCAGCTCCACATTTTCAAAACCTTTACACTCTGCTTTCCTTTTAAATGTAAGTGCCAGTTTTACATCATATTTTTTTGTTGACACACATGAGCATAGGCTATTAGAAGCAACCGGGCCCCATCTTGAATGCTATGCTGCTTAGGAAACTCTTTTACCAGAAACCCTAAATCACCACTCTCAAAATCAAAAGTTACACAGATCCCTAGGGCAGGGGCACGATGCCACCAGTTTTTTGCTAAACCATAACAAATGTGACCTTACTCCACTTCCTGATAAGTTCCTCATTTCTATCTGAGACCTCCTCAGCCTGGTCTTCAGTGTCCATATCACTATCAGCCAACAAGTATTTAGGAAATTTCAAATTTTCCTTCATCTTTCTGTCTTCCTCTGAGCCCTGCAAACTATTTTGGCCTCTGCCTGATACCCAGTGCAAATGCTGGTTCCACATTTTTGTTATCTGTAATTGGTTCATGGTTTTGTAGGCTGTACAGGAAGCATGGCTGGGAGGCCTCAGGAAACTTTCAATCATTGAAGAGGCAAGGGAGGAGCTTGCCCCACACATGGCCAGAAAACAAGGAAGAGAAATGGGGGAGGTGCTACACACTTTTTAACAACCACTTTTCATGAGAATTCACTATCATGAAAACAGCACCACAGGGACGTGGTAGACCATTCCTGAGATTTTCACCCCCATGATCCAATCACTTCCCACCAGGTGTCACCTCCAACATTGGGGATTACAATTCAACATGAGATGTGGGTGGGAACACAGATGCAAACCTTATCACTATTGGAAAAAGTAGACATTACGGATGAGCAAATAAGGAATTTCAGCACAGAAATAGGAACTATGAGAAATGTTTGTGTTAGAAAAAAGCAAACTATTCTGAGAGAGAAATATTT
Source organism: Cacajao melanocephalus (assembly GCA_963573385.1). Classification (NCBI taxonomy): domain Eukaryota; kingdom Metazoa; phylum Chordata; class Mammalia; order Primates; family Pitheciidae; genus Cacajao; species Cacajao melanocephalus. Next base: position 195,984 of record CAUYLG010002945.1, read on the forward strand.
CTTTTGATGAACTTACAATTATCACTATAATAAACACAAAAAAGACATAATTTTTTCAGACAGAGAACATTGCAATTCAGTAGAAAATGCATTACTAGACATGTTAACATATTTTCTTAGGCAGAAAAAATACAAAGCAGAAACGTGAATCTACGCAAACGAATTATAAACCCAGAAAACGATAAAGATGTAGATATGAATGTGAAAGAGAAATATCTCGGCCCCTAAATCACTAAGTTAAGGGCCAATGCAAGCTGGCATATGCTTAGGGTAAACAGGTCTCCCAATCTATTTATTGTCATCCCTCTGCTCACTGAGGTAAAAGCATATCTGATTGCCTCCTTTGGAAGGGTTAAACACTAAGTCAAAAGAATGCAATCTTCTGTCTGTCATCTGCCTATGACCTGGAAGCCTCCTATCTAATTTGAAATGTTCCACTTTTGCTTTGAGTTGTCCCTCCTCCCCAGACCAGACTGAACAAATGTTCGTCTTACATATGTTGTTCCATGTCTCAAGTCTCCCAAAATGTAAAAAAAAGAAGCTGTGCTCTGACCACCTTGGGCACATGTCACCAGTACCACCTGAGGCCGTGTCATGGGTGCACATCCTTACCCTTGGCAAAAAGAACTTTCTAAATTGCCTAAGACCTGTATCAAATTTTGGGGATCCACAAAGAGGACATTTTATTATTTTATTGATCGGGCACTAATAATTTATAGTATAAACAAATATGTGTGTGGGGATTACAACTTTAAAAGTAATAATATAAAGAATGGGGTGAAATGCAGGCATAATACAAGATTTTTAAACTGGACATAAACTAGTATATTCTTTAAAGATAGACTGTGATGAATTAAATATGAACTTTGTAAACCCTAGAGCAACCACTGTTTTTTAAAAGTGACCTAACTAATAAGCCAAAAGTAGAGAAAATACAACTGAATGATAAAAATACAAAATCCACCATCAGGCAGAAAAGCAGGAAAATTAGGAATAAGAATAGGATGAAACATTGAAAACATCTAGAAAGCCAGTAGATTTAAATGCATGTATATAAAAAATTATATTCATATAATGATCAAAATGCTTCAATTAAGACAGAAATTGTCAAATTACATAAAAATAAAAACAACAGTATACTTTGTAAAACCCATTTTAAATTTGAAGACCTTTGTGAAAGTTGGGTAAAAGTAAAAGGATGGAAAATACACTAACACAATCACTAAATGTTACAGCTACAACATCTTAGAGCTATTATTACTTGTTAATACACACCCACACCCACACACACACACACACACACACACACACGGAGAGAGAGAGAGAGAGAGAGAGAAAGAGCAAGAATGATCAAATAAATGAAGTATAAAGAACAATGGATGTAAGAGAAATAAAATAGCATTTCTTGTCTTCTAGCCCATTATCTGTCTTGATTTTCTTAATTTCTTTGGGTTTCTGGAACTGCATAGCCTGAAAAATAAATGAAATTTCAACTCCCTCCAACCTGGTACCCTCTGACTCTTCGCCATTTCTTTGCATCCAGGTTGTTGTATTCTGTATCTGTGTATCACAGCTGGAGATTTAGGACAACAGAAAGCTTTGCTGAGTGGTTGGTCCTTTCTACTTAATTAGTAATTTAAATTTCTTTTTTGTTTGATTTGGTTTTTGTTTTCTTGAGAGAGGGTCCCACTTTGAAATTCAGGCTGGAGTACAGTGGCACAATCTCCACTCACTGAAACAGCCTCTCAGATTCAAGGGAGTCTCCTACGTCAGCCTCCTGAGTGGCCAGGATTACAACAAAAAACCAAAATCTGCATGTTAACATCTCACTGAGGGCAGCATGTAAAAGTGAGTGCTGAGGGCTATAAGTTGCATGGTTTCTTGGCATAAGTCTTGGTGGCCATGCAAAGGCATACACCTATAGGGACTTGAATAAAAGCTGCATGAATGGGGACCATTTGGTCTGGGATACCACATTCAGCCATTCAGCGTGCAGTGCCCTTCACAAGGAGCTGTCATTCATATGAACCAAAACATGAATGTCGCCTTCTTGAGAAGAGTAATGTACAGCATGTACTGCGCATGTGGTGTCCCTGGGGATGGGGTTGTAGCTGCAAGCACAGTGATGCCCGTTTTGGATCCTGTGCACCCACTCTTCAGTGCTGGGCTACTTCAAGGAACTTTTTGTGCCTTCTAGGAGACTATACATAGGAACAGTGGACTCCTGAAAAAACACATCCACCTCAGGTTCTTGAAGAATTTCTCTCTTTTTGCCAAATGAGGCTCGGCTCTAATGAGAAAGACACTGTGTAGAGGCCACAGCCATTTTTGTCAGCTGAGAGGTTTTACTCCAGATTCCCA